>CM072527.1:50929605-51012105 GCA_036898135.1 Oncomelania hupensis
GTGTTGTAACTGCGCGAGGCTTTTATGACTGAAATAATAGTGCCTATTCTTTAGTCCTATTTCTTACCTGTAATATTTTTACCTGCAAGAGGCGTTCGCTCAATTAATGCATAGTTAAATTATGTACGGATGATGTGCGTACGGATTCTATGCTTTCTGAACCTCTTATATTAGTCTGTGTCTTATTATTGTTCATTATAACTGTCTTGATGTGTGGAGCCAACATAATGTGATGAGACTTGTACAATATTTCCATTCCTGTGGTAATAAAGATGTGTTGAATTGAATTGAATTGAATATATATCCCGTTTCATATTACCCGACTTTCCCCTACAATAATTTACAAAACAGAACAAAACAACACACAACACACAAACGTAAACACATGCACACAAAAAAGACCTGTGTTCTTTTTTCAATGGAGACATTCATTCACTTTATGGAGAGAGGGAGGGAGAGAGAGAGAGAGAGAGAGAGAGAGAGAGAGAGAGAGAGAGAGAGAGAGGAGGTAGGGAAGAGATATGCAACATTTAATAACATATCTTAGGCATGCCTATGCAGTGCATGTACAATGGTTGTGTGTTTTTCGATATAACCTAGTGTGTGTAGAAAACATCACATAAAAAATTTATTGTACTCACCCAAGATTATGTCATTATGCTGATAGGGATATATCCTGAATAAATCCCCACTATAACTGTCATTGTCACACAACACGGCACACTGATCAAGCGATTGAGTCATGAAGTTAAGTAAGAGTTCACTGTCACTCAACATGGCCCACTGGCCAAGCGAATCAGTTATGCTGGTACAGTACATTGAACAATGACAATCATAAATGTCACTTTCACAAAAGGGGCACACTGACCAAGCTTCACTACTGTACTGGTAGTGGTAGGTACAGGGCCGGGTAGACTGAACAAAGACAATTAACAAATGCCTCACCAAGAAAACGCCACAAAGATGTATGCAAATTATAGTTTTAGAAAAGTTCTAGTAATATAAAATAGTAAACCTTATAAACTATTCTTCTTTTTCTCACGGTAGTGTATGTAATGTCTTTGTCTAAAAAAGGGGGAAACAATTAAGGGGAGGGTGTAACCTGTATTTCCATCCTTTTAATTTTTTTTTGGGGGGTGGGGGGGTTGGCCAGCAGCATGGGAGAAGTTTTTATCTGTTGCTCTTTCATTAACAAGTGAAGTTAAGCAGCATGGGTGAAGTTTTTATCTGTTGCTCTTTCATTAACAAGTGAAGTTAAGCAGCATGGGTGAAGTTTTTATCTGTTGTTCTTTCATTAACAAGTGAAGTTGTTTTGCCTTGTTTCCCAAGCCCCATGCTCTCCTTTTTAGGGTGTTGACTTCAGCGTGCATTCCTTCACCTCCCTGCTCTCCATGTAAACCCAGCCCAAATCCCCACCTACGCATCCAATCTACACAGTGTGTTTCAAGAATATGCTGCTTTAGGTGACATTTTTTTCTGGACAGAAACGAGCCCTGTAAAACTCCATGTATTTGGAAATAGCTTCCTCAGAGTTCTTGAGGTCATCGTGACTAACTGGTTTTTTGTGAGAGAGAAGCATGTGTACACTAGCATAAAGCGTGTTCAGTTTGAAGTATTTCTTTCTGATATCGCATGCCGCAGTGACAACACCAAGGTCATAGGTCAATGTATCTGCCCTATCTACACTGTCAGTTATTTCACGAATCGTTTCATCTTTCAGGTACTTGTTGCAGTGATTCCCAATGAAGGTGCCTGCAAAGTAGGCCTGTGGTGTTATGTGATACTTCTTCAAAATCTTATTAATCTCAGCTACAATTGGCCCCTCATTTTTTGTCAAAGACTGCTATGTCGTTCAAACGCACTTCGCGATTTGTTTGACGAATGCGATGAATGGTTATGAATGCTGGTGTACTGTTTTTGAGGTCTGGCTTTTTTTCTTTGGACAGTGCCACTGCAATTTGCTTGTCAAGATTGTGACAGTCATTTACAAGGCACTCATGGTGTCTGTTTACAATCCCTAGAAGCAGATGAAGGTAAGGTGGTGCTACATGAGACAGTTTGATGTCCCATACTGGTCCTCCAACGACATTGTTGAACTCCTTGGCATGCGTTTTATTACTGCCAGATTCCTGGAATTCCTTCAGGTCTTCACTGATGTTGCTTAACGTTCTTTTAGGGACTGCTTCTTGCTCTGCAGGACTCAATTGCATCTGCGTTTTTGAAATCTGACACCAAAGGCATGGATGATTACTCTGGGGTCCTGATAGTCCATACATTTTTATCAGGAAAGCGTAATCCCCGAACATAAACACTCGCATTTTTTTCCCTTTCCAAGACATCTCGCGCAGGGCATTGATTCCATTTTTAATCTTATAGCCAAAAATTAATAGTCTTAAGGTTTTGAGCAGAATCTTTGGCTTCAGTAAGCACAACAAGCTGGGAGATTTCCTTAGAATTTGGATTGTGGAGATAGCTATTTCTAGGACAACTTTAAAAGTACCTCCTCCATGGTCACCCCCAATTTTAACCCAAATTTCATTTTTTGGGATGATGCTATGCCACGTGAGCGTCTGCATTCTCTCATACTTGTCCAACAGATCGGAAACAAACCTCGGCCAACTGTCAATTGAAACCACGTACATGCCTTTCTCTACCTCTTTTTTTTAGTAACTTTGTTAATGCATTTGAGAGCCAGTATGTTTACTTCTATTTTTCCACTCAACAAGTTCTCTTGGAATTCCCTCTCCTTTTTTTTCACAGACCATTTTGATACCTATTGCCTTGCTTAATTTTCTTAAATGCCTTTGTTTAGCCCAGCTAAGTGATAGTTTGGCTCTAATTTGTGCCGCTGATTTTGAGGAGATGTGTGACTGTCCCAATCCAGCTGTTTTTAGAATCTCATTCCTTTTCCGCTGTGTTGTATGTTTAAGCTCAGTGCTTTGTTGTTTAATTAAATCTGCTTCTGTGGGACCTGAAATTTCTTTCCGTATATTGGCAATTTCTTTCGCTTTTTTCCTTCTCATTGGGGTAGAAACTAGAGCTGATGACTTTTTAGCTCTCACTATCTTCTTCAGAACCAATTGCTGTGCTT
Source organism: Oncomelania hupensis (assembly GCA_036898135.1). Classification (NCBI taxonomy): domain Eukaryota; kingdom Metazoa; phylum Mollusca; class Gastropoda; order Littorinimorpha; family Pomatiopsidae; genus Oncomelania; species Oncomelania hupensis. The sequence goes on from CM072527.1 coordinate 50,932,697, forward strand.
TAGTCTTGCATTCCAAAGTTTTTTTGTCATGTGACTGCGCTAGTTTGATTCTAACTAAACATGTTAGGTATTTTTCCTCTGCTTTTGTCAACGGTGCTTGTAACTAAACTGTTCTATTGGACGAAGTTGATTTTGTGTATTCATGCCTAATTCCGCTTGTGATTGCATCTCTGATGATGCTGAGGCAGCTGACACAGATGTAACATTGTGAGAACTTGTGTCACTCTCTCTTGAAGCTAATCGAGATGATACCAGATCAAAAAGACGTTTTCTGACGGCACTTCTTTCAGTTTGAGGTGTTGAAGAGCTCTGTGGCTGGAAGTTTTTAACACTAGCATTTATACTGTCACAAACCACACTACTGTCAACACTGATGCTTTCAACACTAGCATTTATACTGTCACAAACCACACTACTGTCAACACTGATGCTTTCAGCACTAGCATTTATACTGTCAGAAACAACACTACTGTCAACACTGATGCTTTCCTTTTGATGTTTGAGATTGGCAGCCTTTTTACTTGCCTTGGTTCGTATACCAGTACTACCTACACTTTGCTCAGAAAACCACTGACACACACTGCTGTCAGATCCATTTATTTTAGAGTTGTATTCTGTCCACAAAACTTTTGTGCTATCAATGTCATCACATGCTGCTTTTAGGAGACCTTGAGACGGAATGTTCCCCTTTTGTTTTATATTCAATTTCACCAAGCGAGTACAGCCTGATAAACATAATGTTTTGGAGTATGTAGTGCCATTTGCTTCTTCAGACACCTGAATGCCATGAAACCTGTACTGGTAGGAAGCATAATTTTGGCAAAGCTTAATAGGAGCCTGCTTGCCCTTAACTGGCTTTGATCTTCTGCCACAAATTCTACACAGGGAGTGCAGTCTTTTTGTGTGGAGATCTTCTGTATGTTGCATAGCAGCTATTCTCAACTGCACAGCAGCCATTCTCAATTAACTGACAGATCAAACTAAATATTAATAAACTTTAGGAAAACCCACAATAACTGTAATACATTACGCACACACACAACACAAACGATACACACACTGTACACATACACACATACACATAAACTGAATGTAAACACACAATCAACAAAGGGTAATTGAAGTTAGGTTTTAAAGGACTTAAAAAAACAAAGTTAAAATCAAATGAGACATAACAAGTAAAGAATAGAAAGAGAGAAAAATCAAAGCATACACGTACGTGCGTACACGCGGTGAGCCCGCGGCGGCAATGCAACAATTATGTGCATGTGCCTATTGTTACCACCATTACCGCTAGAAAAAAGTTAAAACTCGCTGCAATTACAGAGGCCAGCAACCAAACACAAGAAGATATTTTATAATGTCGACCACATCACCAGAAAGTTCAAACTGTGTACTAAGTGACTTCAATTGGTGAACATTGTAATAATAATAATAATAATAATAATAATAATAATAATAATAATAATAATAAAGGCGCCTTCCATGCGGACCTAGGTGCGTACTTACCAGCATTCATCTAATCATACATTCTTGTTTTATAGATAATACTAGACAGCATACAAACGCATGCACACACACAAAACACAACACACACACAGTCACACACAAAACAAGAATACTAAATGAAGTAAGAATGTAAATTATGTAAAGTGCTGCTGAAAGAGAGGTTTTCATGTTGCTTTTAAAACTTTGAATTGAAGGAGAGTGTCTGACATCGGAGGGAAGAGAGTTCCAGAGCTGAGGTCCATAGACAGAAAAAGAGCGGAGACCATGTGATTTCCGTTTGTAGCGGCCTTGGCGGAGGAGTCGAGTATCGCTCGAAGAGCGAAGGGTGCAAGAAGGAGTGTACAGAATGATTAACTCATTAAGATATTCGGGAGCTGATCCAGTGATGATAATATAGCAAATACAGGCTGCTTTATACTTTATGCGTTCTAAAACAGGCAACCAGTGAAGTTTGCGCAAGAGAGGGGTGCATGGTTGTTTTTGATTTGACTTGAAAACATGCCTCGCAGCAGCGTTCTGAACGTTTTGAAGGGATGCTAGAGTAGATTGCAGCCAATAAGTAAAGAGTTGCAATAGTCTATTCTGGACAGTACGCAAGAAGTAACTAGCGTTTTTGTGGCATCTTAAGTGAGGAAGCGACGGATTGAACTGATTCGCCTTAATTCAAATTAGCACATTTGGCATACTTTTGAAATGTGATCATTCATTTAGAGCTCAGAATCAAGAATAACTCCTAAATTTCTGGTCTTGTCTGAATAGAGAACAGTGGAAGATCCAATGGTAAGAGAAGAGGCAGAGATAGGAGTTGAACTGGAGAAAAGGAGAGCTTCTGTCTTGTCGTCATTCAGTCTGAGCATGTTGTTTGTCATTCTAGTCTTAATATTAGTAGTACAGTCACCTAGTGTGTCCGTCGCAGAGTCAATGTCACAAGGTTTTGCAGACTTTTGAAGTGAAAAAGGTGATGATCAAGAGAGTGTTGCTTGATGACAAAGGATAGTGGAGTGGTGTAAAGCACGAACAACCCAGGACCCAAGACAGAGCCCTGCGGGACACCAAAGAGGAGAGGAGAAGCAGCAGAATTGTTGACAGATACATATTGAGAACGGTCTTGTAAGTACGATGAGAACCAACGGAGAGCTGTGGGCTGAATGCCAAACACTCTCAAGGCGATTGAGCAAGATGATATGATCGATCGTGTCGAACGCAGCAGAATTGTACAGAAGAAGAAGAACAGAGATGTTGTCATGGTCTAGGGCAGAAAGAATATCGTTGCAAACACGCAGAAGAACAGTCTCAGTGCTGTGACCAGCTCTGTAGGCAGACTGAAGCGGATTGCAAAAGTTGTTGTTGTCGAGGTGTGTTAGGAACTGCTTAAGCACCACTTTCTCCAAAATCTTTGAAAAATAGGGCAGATTAGAAACAGGTCGGTAATTCTTCAATTCGTTTTTGTCCAATGTGGTCTTTTTTAACAAGGGTTTTACGACTGCAGTTTTGAGTTCAATTGGGACAATACCAGATAGGAGAGAATCATTGGTGATGTGTGTTAAGAGGAGAGAATTGTTTCAAGGTGCTCATACAGTAACTTGGTAAGGATGGGATCAAGTTCACAACATTTGGGAACAGTGTTTTTTACAATGTCACGAAGCTGACTTTCAGAAACAGGCAGAAATTATGTTAGGCAAGGACTAGTGTATGGTGGATGAGAAGGAAGAGCGGATGGGTCTGGAGGAAGAAAGCTGTTGCGGATAGTTTGGATTTTCTCAGAAAAGTAGTTGGAGAAACCAGATGGGAGTTGTTTATCTTCGAATATCTTAGGCAAAGGAGAAGCAGTCTCCTTGCCCAGGAGTGAGTTAAAATTCTGAAAGAGTTGTTTGCAAGTTTTACTTTCAGCTATCTGTGATGTGAAAAATGATGTTTTTGCTTCTTCTATCATATTGGCTATTTTGTGTTTTATGGTTTCAAAGATCTCTTTGTGAACTGTCAAGCCTGACTTCAGCCAGCGTCTCTCTGCCTGACGTTATTATTATTATTATTATTATTATTATTATTATTATTATTATTATTATTATTATTATTATTATTATTATTATTATTATTATTATTATATATTTTTACGCTGGATTTTGTTTTCCCCTCTGCATGAACTTTTGGGAGTGCTAGACTATCGATTTTTGGTCACCAAGTTTGGTCTCCTGCTTCGTCATTCTAAAACACATCTACATACATTACATCTGATCTACATACAACCATTTTTAAAATTTATATTCTTATACAGTTCTTTTTTTTAAATAAATTTTTATTACCACAAAGGCTCAGTTGCTTATTGTTTCACAAGCATCATTGCGTATTTACTGCACATTCTGGGTCGTTTAATTTAAAAAGCCACCGGTTAGCAACATTCGACACTCGATATTTGTTTACTTGTCGCTATGCATCGGATTGCCTCCCTTGAGTTTTTTTATCACGCTGACCGCTTGGAGCGCTTCGTGCGGAATGTCATCATTATTTATAAAGAAGTCTTTCGGAATGATCCTCATTGGTGTTAGCTGACCATTCTTTGATAGCAGTCTTTCGTAATGCTCCTTCTGTCATGTAACTGAATCATACAGACAGCGGTCTAATTTCTGTAATGGTTCTTCATTCTTCATTCTTCTTCTTCTTCTTCTTCTTCTTCTTCTTCTTCTTCTTATTATTATTATTATTATTATTATTGGTGTGGCTACTTTGAGAGTGTTACAAGTAGGGATAGCTCAGTGGTCTGAGTGCACGACTGGTGTGAGTGCGTCTTGGGCGACGTGGGTTCGAATCCTGACTTCAGCAAACTATTGTGTGATTGCTGGATATTACGTGCCAGCACTTTGAGAAGCTCTCTGAGCTTGTAAGTGCGTTATATAAGAGCAATTTCTTTCTTTCTTTCTTTCTTTCTTTCTTTCTTTCTTTCTTTAACTTCTGCTGGCTTTCCAGGGACTGGGGATGGCGTGGCTAGGTGTGAATATGATGGCAACCTGGGCAAACCTCACCTGTTCAACCACAACCGCAACCGTTTGAACATCGCTGTGCCTTGCGTGTTTCATTATCTCTCCGTCAACGTCAAAGCCCCCCCGAGCGTAACGCGGTAATAATTAATTAATTAATTAAATGTATGCATATCGCTAATAGCAAGCGCAAGGTTGGCATTTTCATTGGAGACAACTTTAGGTGATGAAGATGATAACGACGATGATGATGATGGTTATGGTGATGAATGATTGTTGGCGATGACCACGATGATGATGATAATGGTGATGCTGATGACGATGATGATGATGAATGCGATGACGTCGATGATGATGATGGTGGTGGTGATGATTCTTTCTTGTTTTGTTGTTGTGTACACTTTTCTAAGCAATTGTAGTCTACCACGTACCCTTTAGACCGGCAAAATCCAAATTCCCTCAAAAGTAGGGTAAAACAGGCTCCATGAAATATGCATGAGGTTGAAACATGGACCCTTACAGCAGATCTACAACGAAGAACACAAAGCATGGAGATGAGGTGCTACAGAAAACTTCTGGGCATTTCCTATACCCAACACATCATCAACGACGAAGTCCGACAGACCATCACACAAGCCATTGGACAACACGATGACATGCTCACAGTGGTGAAGAAACGTCACCAGAGCATCAGGTCTTGCAAAGACCATCCTGCAAGGCACTGTGCAAGGAGGCAGAAGAAGAGGGAGACAGAAAAAGAGGTGGGAGGACAACATTCGAGAATGGACTGGCTTGACACTGAGCGAATCTATGAGGGTTGCTGAGGGGAGAAAAAGATGGAGTACGCTGGTTAAACGATCATTTGTGGTGCACCAGCGACCTTCGAGTTACGGTATAGGATAGGATTGGATAGGATAGGATAGGATCAGGATTGACTCACACTACATGTATTTCCTTCATGCTACATGTTGGCGTTTTGGGCGCCTTGAGTTCTTTGAGCTGGTAAATGCACTATTTAATAACAATAACTCCAGTTTTACTGTGTGCAGCTACGATACGGTGTCTGTAGACGTTTTTGCGGCCAATTGGAAACAGCACATCAACGGTCGCTACTTTGTCATCAGTCTGCGAATAGTTCTCATCTATAAGAAAAAACGCGCCGTTGTGGGCTCAGAGATTTTCTCTGTTTCTACCCCTGAACTCAATGCCGTAAGCGTCTTCTATCTTACTCACTCCATAGTTCACTCACTCTTTCATTCAGGCACTCCAACATGCTCTCCCTCATTCATTCACTCACTCATGCACTCACTCGCTCATTAGTTCACTCACTGATGCTCTAATTCACTCATTGATTGACTCACTGATTCACTGACGTTTTCATTCACTAATTCATTCACTCACTCATGCACTGACTAATTCGTTCACTCATTCATTCACTCTCTCTTTCCAGCACCTATTCACAGAAGATGAACACAAGCACATCTTGTTAATTTGTCATTCATTCATTCACTCCTACCTTCATTCATTCGCTCACTCACACACTCCTTTAAGCATTCACTCACTCGTTCACTGTATAATTCACTCACACATTTCCTTCACGTTATGCTTTACTCATTAAAGCACTCCTTTGCTCTAGATTAATTAATTAATTTCTTCATTCATATACTCACTAATTCATGACAAGTGAGATTCACCAGAACCACATTTGGTTTAGTTACACATGTTCTCATCTGACCTAGCTCTTCGACAATGCGTCTGCGCCCGATGGTGATGGAACAGGGTGGACTGAAGATCCTACCAACGTGTTTCTGGGCTTCCCCAGTGTTGCATCTTACGGCTACGACCGCCAGGTCCGTGGCAACGGCGACAACACCGCTTATTTCAACATGGCAGGTCCCAGCTTCAGTACAGCCCTCAGAGTGGAGTTCGTCCCCTTTCGCGCGGACTCGCCCGCCATCCGCAACAACGAAAAGCCTGGAATATCCAGCTTGGTTAGTGGTTGAAGCTAATGTCAATGTAGGACGCATTTACTTGTTCAAAGAGCTGCTCAAAGCGACGACCTAGCTCAACCATGTGTTCCTATCTATCGCATTTGCCGGTGTAACGTGCCGAAAGCGTCCCTGGCCAAATTTAACTCCCGGGAGTAAAACCAGGCCGTCCCAGATTTACTCCCGGGAGTTAATCTGGTCCTGTTCCAAAATCACTCTTTGGGGAATGAAGATTACATAGGAACAATTGATGTTATGCACTCTACTGTGTTCCAGATCAGCCTCCCGGGAGTTAGTTTGGCGCACATTTTTCACTACCAGACAATTTTAGATGTGCCAAAACGACCCCTGGAGGGCTAATCTAGATTCCGATGAGAGTAAGATTGGGTCAGGCCCAGACTGGCCCAAGGAGCAATTGAAGACTGCGTCAGTAATCTCATCAGACAAAATCATGGGAGTTAAACGGGGACAAGACCAAAACAGGTCCACTAACAAAATGCATGTAAAATGAAAGGGGAGTCAAATGGGGACAGGACCAAAACCGCCCCCCCTACCCACCACATGCAAGAAACACTGAACAGGGGAGTCAAACGGGGACAGGACCAAAACCGACCCCCCCCCCCCCCTTCCTACTCATCAAATGCAGCAAACACTGCACAGGGAAGTTCTATATTTCGTGTTTAAAATAAATACATAAAACAATGTATTGTTTGTGATTTGTTAGTTGCAATACAGTCTATTACAATATTACTTTGTTCTCTGTTTTACCAGAGGTTGATGAACTTTTAGTTTTACATAATAACATGGCTTATCAGTAACGAGATGACATCATTTGGGGTGGCTCAGTAGCGCAGTCGGTTAGACCGCTGGTTTCCTATGCCGAAGGTCGCGGGTTCGATCCCCGCAAGGGGCGAAAACTTTGTGACTCAGGTACGAGACTTTTCTGGCCACCGAGGGTTTTCTCCGGGTACTCCGGTTTCATCCCTCCCATCAAAATAGATGCATCCAACAAAATGTTAAAATACAAATCAAATTTCCTTTCCATAAAAATTTTAATAGTACCCGTTTGACTATGCAGTGTTTTCTGCATCTGATGTGTAAGGGGGGCGGTTTTGGTCCTGTCCCCGTTTGACTCCCCTGTGCAGTGTTTTGTAGTTACAACTAATTGTGTAGGAGGGGCGGTTTGGGTCCTGTCCTGTCCCCGTTTGACTCCCCTGTGCAGTCCTGCGCAGCGTTCGCTTCATTTGATGAATACGGGGGTAGGAGGGGGGGCGGTTTTGGGCCTGTCCCCGTTTGACTCCCCTGTGCAGTGTTTTCTGCATCTGATGTGTAAGGGGGGCGTTTTTGGTCCTGTCCCCGTTTAACCCCCTTGTGCAGTGTTTGATACACCTGATCGGTAGGGGTCGGTTTTGGTCCTGTCCCCGTTTGATTCCTCTACTTACGTTGATTAGCTGAGGGGGCGATGTTGGGCCTGTCCGTTTTTAACTCCCCTATTAAAAACTAAGAACACTGTTTTGGTCCTGTGATCCAGTTTTAATCCCGGGAGTCATTTCGGAACTGGTTGGGGGTCAATCTGGTCCAGGACCAGAATATCTCCCGGGAGTTTATCTGGGACGGCCTGGTTTTACTCCCGGGAGTTAAACTAGACCAGGGACGCTTTCAGCACGTTACACCGGCTCATCGGGCGCTCAATGCTGTGCAGGCCATAACGATCATAATGACGACTTGCACTTATAGTAACTGTTCAATCATCTGTGTGTTTATATAGTGCAGTTAGCAAAATGAGCTGGTCCAGTTAGTGGAAATGGAGATGAAGCAGAGTACATAGATATGATGACTGATCAAACAGTCAGTGCTACACTGTGAAGTAAAGTAACTGTTGTTAATACAAGTACTTGCTTTTGTCTCTGGCTGAAGTCCAGGTCGAATTCAAACTGACAGACACGCCCACTTACTGCATCCCGCGCACTGCTTTACGCCTAGGACATTTTACTCCTCAAGATAGGCTGTGGGGATTGAGTGTTGGAGGCTGTCACTTCCTTTTCTAACCCATTGCACGGGTTCTTTGAAGTATCCTACGGGCGATACGAAGAGACAGTACAGCACCCAATGAAATCAATTCAATCCTTTAACAAAAATCACTTGCCACCGTGATCGAGAATGAAACACGGGTTGCTTGCAGGTCAGGAGAGCAAACTACTGACTGAGCTATTCTCCCTACTACTAGTTATTAACACAAAGGGTTTGTCAACCTTACAGGGTCACAGCGTGAACGATTAGCGAATGTTTATTTACTATTTCCTGACAATAAGTAAGACGTGGTCACTCGTCATTCAAACTCTGCACCATCCTTTAAAGGTCAACCACAGTGCTCGGTCAAAAAGTTTCTGCTGAAAGAACTTTACTAAATAATTTAAAAAAAAAAAAAAAGGTAAAGGTAGTCCCATAGCCTTGTGGCCGTAGGGGAGCGTGATGTTGGAGATCACACTTATCTTGGGCCAGCGTAATGAGGGTGATGCCCAACTCTCTCCCTCGCTGCTTTACCTTCCCCACCCTCAAGAGAGTAGGTACTCAATCACAGTTGAGTCAACTGGGGGCGTTGTTGTTTGTCGCTTCACACCTTAGCGGTCACCCATCCAAGTGCTAACCGCACCGGACGGTGCTTCACTTTCGACACAGTAGCGAGTGCTCCAACCACTGCACTATCCGACACCCCATACTAAATAATACCAGATGCAAAAAATTCGGTAAGCAAAGCTCTATCGTTGAATAGATATCGATCACTGAAAGTGGGATTTCCTACCTGTAATTAAGGGTAAGGGAAGTAATACTCTAAAACGCAGCTATCGCTGATCTCCCCTCGCAGTGACGTCAGCAGCTGTAGACAATGGCCGACTGCGAAGAAGTTACAAGCGAGACAAGCAGTGTTTCTTCACTCGATCTGTCGTGTTACAGCAGTGCTCTCTTCTGTTAGAAACGAATTCGACCCCCGAGTACTAATTGTAATAATAAACAAATAATTATACGAGCTAGACCCGTGAATACATAACCTCTTGCGTTCCCTTTTCTGAAAAGCTCCTCTGACTTTCCTGACACCCGGCAAGTGATAGCAGACGATGGATGTGTAGTAGCCACTGTGACTGTAGTTGAAGTTGAAGCAGTACTAGTAGGCCTACTACTAGTAACTTGAATCACTGTTGCTGTTGTTGAGGCGCTTGTTGCAATGGCACACGGACTTTGGATCGTTGGAACAGAGATAGGCTTTAATGTCTGTATTGTTTTCATCCCAAAGCTCCGCATAAAAGTGGCACTTGGGGGGGTAGCAGTCTTCAGCGAAGTGTTTTGCGCAATCTGCTGACGACGCACAAATCTCACCCACTTATTTCGCACTTCTTCGTTTTTTGGAAACCTATGCAATGTTATCCCATCCGCTTGTTTGTTTGTACAACCTCCAACGGCACAATACAGGCCACTGCTCTTCGTTTTCCTGCGTTTTGGTAGAGAAGTTTTTTGTTTGTATGTAGATTATAGTCACACGACACTTTCGCATATAGGTGACTACTGGACCGATTTATACTGACACCAGCGGGCCAGTTGTTGGTAAAGGGGAAAATAATATGATCACACGTTGACCAATCCGGGATTCGAACCAGCGACCTTTCGGGTACTAGCAAGACGCTCTTACCAACTGAGCTACCCGGCCCCTGGTAGAGAAGGGGCACTATCGGACTCTATATTGTCTACAGCATTTGACGTCACGAGCCATGTGGTCACGTGAGCGGGCTTTTCGAAGGTGCAAAAGTTTATTCGAAGTAGATTTTATTAAATATTTAAAAAATGCAGTATTTCTCGGAAAAAAGTTGTTTGGCATGTGACTTCTTTTATTATGTAGATATTTTGTGCTCAATTTTATATTTCAATGATGTTGACCTTTAAAAACTTTTTACTTCTGGTTGGTGAACTTTAAACACATCTCGGTTGACTTTATTACAGTACTAGCCATAACGAATCCTTAGCAGAATAATGTGACTCACCTATACGCTTCGGTGTCGTGTGATTATAATCTACCGTTACGCAAGAAGGGTATTTGCTTTGTGGAAGCATTCCAACGGCACAGAGGCTACGCGCTTCCCTGCGATGCCATTTTTAGCCACACTATCACAAGCTATTTATATAGACACATAAACTAACAGAATGTGTTGATTTATATTAAATAAATAATACTTTTGAAAGAGATATCTTGTGTATTAAGCTTATTTTTGTCAAATGGTGAAAACTGACTATAGGATGTTAAACGGATCTGCCACACTGGATCTGTCACACTGGATTTTTCACATTGGGCCACTGTAACGGACGCTCAGCATGGGTTGGATTTTAAAGCAGGCATCCCACAGAGTTGGTTTGCCACCGTTATTCCGTTTTCGCTACACTCCCTTCACAGAGACAGCATGTGTGATTTCAAACGAGCCAAATGTGTTGTGCCATCGCATCATATGTTGCTATTTCCCCCTTAACAGAAGGTATGTGTGGTTTTCAGGTGGTTATTTCTGCTGTCTCAAATGACCCTGAAGATCGTTTCTACGAAACCATGTGTTCGTGGGTCAATGAATCCAGGACCCTGGTTAACTTCAACAATGACGTACGTTTATGTGTTGTATTTATACATAATATACTCCAGAAAGTCTCGACAGCAAACACTGCACGTGAAAATTGTCCAGATGTAACACACACATCAAAACAGCAGGCAGAGAAATGACATCCTAACCACTTTCATTACTCTCACGCACTACTAAGAAGTTATTTCCCCTGATCTTCTGACTCTAGGTAGCCAAAACATGGCTTTACATTGAAAAGACAGTTATTTACCGGTAATTCTCGCATTAAAGTGATTTGTTATGCTATGGTTTATTTTATTTTACATACATAATATACAAATAATACAAATACAGAAATAACTTAATTTTTTTAAAAACACAAACGTTTTCTTTGTTTTCTTAACAGAACCCCGAATTTCAAAACACTGAGATTCTTGGAATATACGCTGCCATGTACCAAGGCTTAAGTGGACTGTAAGTGGACCGTTTTACCACATCATCATCTTCATCATCATCATCATTATCATCGTCATCGTCATCTTGTTTTTCTTCTTCTTTTTCGTTATTATTATCATCAACAACACCAACATCTTAATTATCATCATCATCATAATGATCGTCACCATCATTAGCAGCAGCAGCAAAGAAGAAGCAGTTTTAGGTACTCTACGGCTGATGAACTGTTTTTGAGCAAGACCAATTTGGGAACAGTAAACAAAATCAATCAATCAAGCCAGTCAAATGAATTTCCAGGGACGCGTGCTCATAGAATCTGCATTTTCAAATATGTTAATGTTCGTGGTGATATTGTGATTCAGCTTTATCCTAATAAGGCAAAATGAAAGCATGGAGCGAAGGGCCACAATCTGCAAGCAAAAACACTATCAAACTCGGTTCAGGTAATTTTGAATAAAATGCAACACTTTAAAAAAACAAAAAAAAAAAAAACAAAAAAAACCCCACCTCTTTGACATTAAAAAAAGGATGAGGGGTGTTTAAAGTATCTGCATAGCAAACATGAATGATTTGTCATGGTTTGAAGTACCTGAATACCAAAAACATCAACTGATTGATTGATTGATTTATTGTTGCTTTAGGTCCAGCGGACTCTTCCGAGCCAAATCAGGACCGGACAACCCCCGATCCGCATAAAAGATCTGCCGAAACAACCCTAGTGGGAAAATTGAATGCCCTCCACCGGCCAGTCACTTTACAATAAAGACATCCCACGCGGGGGACGGCTGAGGGTTGACCTCAACTACGCGAACACCCCGGTTACAAAAACAAAATAGAATACAACCATCATTATAAATCATCAACAAAATACATACATATAAAATGCCTATAGTGCGAAATAATACAATCATAGGAAGCCCTAGTGACCACCCGGCAGAAAGCGTCCAACACTCCCAGGCTGATCCAACAGACCTCATACACAAACAAGGAGTCTTGTCCAGGAAGAGTTTTCAAGAAAAAAGGTAGGTCATTGATCTAGCGAAGAAGAAGATAGTATAGCAGAGTGATAGGACAGATCAGGAATGGGAAAGAGCAAATGATGAAGACAGCGACAGTGGGAATTTAAAGCACTAAATTTCCAGAAAGTGGGGATACTATTTATACTGAAACCCCCGGCACTCCAACGGGGGGAACTGTTGCCGCAGTGAATTAGTCATGCCTACAAAGGCAAGACAGGTTTTCAACTGGGGCTTTCACTGTTCCCTTTATAGGTTAGAACAATCTACAGTGACAAGATTGCTCATGACCCCAAGGGGTAAAACATCAACTAAATTTGGAGCTATTGAGCAAAATGTGTTTAGCACCAAAGTGGCTCCGACGTCCTTGACCTTTGTAATAGACAGTGCAAATTTGATAGCATGGAAGTCTGGCCAATACCCTAGGTACTAACCCTTATACAGACAAGGGCTCAAAGCCAGTTGACAGCCTGGAGCTAAAAAGAAGAGAGAGAGAGAGAGACAGACTTCAGACTTCAGAACTTTATTTTAAAAGGTTAAGATTTTAGGCATGAGCCTATTCTTACAATCAGACCTTTTGTAATAAGATAAAGATAGCATCAAAATATACTATACCATTTTAAAAACAAAAAAACAAACGTTTATTACAACAAATACAAAAAGACAAAAGCACAACCACCATTACTGCTACAACTATATATACCACCACTACTACTATGATAAACGGCTAGAAACATTAAAAGCAAATCTTATTAGGAGACAATAACAATGAAACAATCTTAAGAGGTTCAATTAGTTAAAAGCAACAAAAATTTTACATATTAAGGAAACAGATTAATCAATATGAAGCAATACATTTGATTTTTACATGCACATTTATGATATACATTATAACATGAATTTTACATTTGCAATTATGATACAGTTTATATTGCAAACAAATTTTTTTTTTAAATAACAGTTAATATATACGTTATGAAAATTAAGGCTGTGACATAATTGATTGATTGATTGATTTATTATTGCTTTAGGTCCAGCGGACTCTTCCGAGCCAAATCAGGACCGGACAACCCCCGATCCGCATAAAAGATCTGTTGAAACAACCCCAGTGGGAAAATTGAATGCCCTCCACCGGCCAGTCACTTTACAATAAAGACATCCCACGCGAGGGACGGCTGAGGGTTGACCTCAACTACGCGAACTCCCCGATTACAAAAACAAAATAGAATACAAACATCATTATAAATCATCAACAAAAAAACATACATATAAAATGCCTATAGTGCTAAATAGTACATTCATAGGAAGCCCTAGTGACCACCCGGCAGAAAGCGTCCAACATTCCCAAGCTGATCCAACAGACCTCATACACAAACAAGGGGTCTTGTCCAGGAAGAGTTTTCAAGAAAAAAGGTAGGTCATTGATCTAGCGAAGAAGAATATAGTATAGCAGAGTGGTAGGACAGATCGGGAATGGGAAAGAGCAAATGAGAAAGACAGCGACAGTGGGAATTTAAAGCACTAAATTTCCAGAAAGTGGGGATACTATTTATACTGAAACCCCCGGCACTCCAACGGGGGGAACTGTTGCCGCAGTTAATTTGTCATGCCTACAAAGGCAAGACAGGTTTTCAACTGGGGCTTTCACTGTACCCTTTATAGGTTAGAACAATCTACAGTGGCAAGATTGCTCATGACCCCAAGGGGTTGTGACATAATTACCAACTTAGCATTAATAATATTGGTTTTATTTTATCTGATTGAATAAATGGTAGCGTAATTTTGTTTTGAAACTGCCAACTGTTGTCTGTTGTTGGATTTGTGTTGGGAGGAGGTTCCAGATTGAAGGTCCAGAAAAGGAAAAGCTGGATTTAAATTTAGTAGTGTGTAGTAAGGGCAATAAATATCTTTTAGATCTGATGGATCGACTGTTTGGGACTGCAGAGAGAAGGACCTTTAGGTATTCAGGTGATTGATTTGTGTGAACTTTGTACATAAGCATTGCTTTGTTGTAAATAAATTGCTTATCCAAAGGTAATATTTGCAAAGTTTTCATTTTTCGTACAGTAGTCAAAGTTGAGTCAGTGTGAATAAGCTTAACTGCTCGTCGGTGAAGAGAGTTCAAACTTTTTAAAGTGTTATCACTCGCCATACACCAGATCGATGATGCATAATTTATATGAGACAATGTGCGTAGAAAAATATTTTTTTAGCTTCGAGTCCAACACATTGCTTTAGTTGCTTCAGTAGAAACAAATTTCTAGATAAAGTTTTGCTCACCTTATTTACATGGCAGTGCCAGTTTAATTCGTCATCAAAAGCTACACCAAGTAGTTTATGTTCACGGACTTGAGTAATTGGTTTAGAATCAATGTCAATGTTTAAATTGAGAGGCTGTATTTGATGCTTCTGTCTTGTTGTTATTACCATTTTTGTAATGGGGTTGAGCAACATTTTGTTTTCTTTGCACCAGTTTTGCACATCCAACAGACCTTGCTAAAGTAAAAGCTGGACTTTGGACAGATCTTTGTCAGAAGTATGTAGAGTATTGTCATCAGCAAATAATTCGCATGATATGTTTCAGTTTTCAAGCGATAAGGGTAAATCATTGATAAATAAACAAAAGAGAAGTGGACCCATAATTGAGCCTTGATGAACGCCACATGTTAATGTTTTATAACTTGTCGATTTACCATTTAAATGGACACCTTGTGTTCTGTCTGAGAGGTACGATTTGAGGAACGAAGTGGAGTTATTGCTATTAACATAAAGGCTTAATTTTGATAATAATATGCTATGGTCGACTAAATCGAAAGCCTTCTTGAAATCAAGAAAAACTACTCCGGTAACTTTTGATCGATTGATAGCTGATAACCATGTGTCACATAATCTGGTTAGCGCTGTGTGACAAGAATGATGTTTACGAAATCCAGACTGCAAATTATGGAACAGTTTGTGGTTTTCTATATATTGCAAAAGATGTTTATGCATATGTTTTTCCAAGGGTTTGGACAAAATTGATAACAAAGAAATGGGTCTATAATCATTGAGACCATTCGGGGTTTTGATTTTTGGTAGTGGGATGACATTGGCAATTTTGAGTGAAGTCGGAAATACACCTTTTTCAAGACTTAGATTAAGAACGTAAGTTACAATTTCAACAATGTATGGCAGAGATATTTTTAGGATAAAAGAATTGATGTTATCTGGACCCGTGGAACGCTTGTTTTGTAGATCCATAATATATTTTCCTACTTCAATTACGGCCAGCGGGGGAAATGCGAAAGAGTTTGAAGATCTTCTTTGATTACAAAAATCTTCTAGTCTACGTGGGGTGGTGTATTCATGTTTACCTTTGAGACCAATGTTGGCTATGCTTAAGAAGTGGCTGTTGTATTCTTCTTCAGAAAAGGTAGCTTTACTCACATGGTTCTGATTACGTGATTTGTGCGTGATTTCATTCATTGCTTTCCAAAGTGAGGCGGTATCCCCTCCCCAGTTTCAATTATTTTTTGAAAATAATTTTTCTTGGACATTTTAACAAGAGTATTGACTTTGTTTCTTAGAATTTTATATTCATTAAACTGCTTATTCTTTTTGTATCTGTCTCACAGTTTCATAGCTTCCATTATTTTGGGGGTTAGCCAGTTTGGAAGTGTTGGACTTTTTACTCTCTTCTTACACATAGGTGCATGTTTATTTATAACGGGAAGGAAGAGTGAATAGAATTCTTCAAGAGCTTCGTTTTGATCCGTCTTGTTCAGAACATTCGCAAATGAAATTAGACTAAGCTCGAACAAAAATGCGTTCTTATCGAAGTTTTTAAAGGACCTGTATTGTATGTAATTATGCTCTGTTTTAGTATACTTATCACGCTCACATAGCCATGTGCAAATAGTAGGACAGTGGTCACTCATGCCACTTTGAATCACCATTACTTTATCAACTTTATTCCTCTGATTGGTGTTAACATGATCCAGAAGACTTGAGGAGTTCGGTGTTATTGGAGTTGATTCCTTTACAAGCTGATGGAGACCAAACATGGATAACGTGGATTCCCAGGAATGTTGTGGCAGAGAGAGAGAGAGAGAGAGAGAGAGAGAGAGAGAGAGAGAGAGAGAGAGAGAGAGAGAGAGAGAGAGAGAGAGAGAGAGAGAGAATACGAATACAAATCTTTTATTGCAGAAATTCCTCTTTGGAAGGAGTGTGTACAAAAAAATAACAAAAGAACAGCATTGAATATATCACAACATATAACTACAAAGCAGGTTATGATACTGAAATTTTCAGATGTGCCATATAGGAGGCGAGATATAGCAAACGCGCGCGCATTTGCGCTCGCATTTACGCGCGCAAATGCGAGCGCAAATGCGCGCGCGTTTGCTATTTCTCGCCTCCCATAGTGCCATGGCTTTGTCTAAACAAATGCCTAGTTTCTTCGTTGTTAGAACGAGACGTGCTGTAGAAGGCATTCTGTAATATTTTTGGGCTATAAACTGTTTCCTTAAATTACTAAAAAATGGAAAACACAGTTCAAAATGCAATTCATTTTCTTATGCTGATTTACACATAGGACAAATAGTATCCTTAACAGCATGCACTCTATATCAAAGTGAACAAATAATTCAGAGCCACCAAACCTAAATTTTGTCATCACAAACTGAGAGAGAGAGAGAGAGAGAGAGAGAGAGAGAGAGAGAGAGAGAGAGAGATGACCTTGAGATTGCGCCCTACTCCTTCGAATGAGAGTATAAACCGAGGTCTAGTTTGTGCATGCACGCATTCCATTGCATTGACTTTCAGAATCCTGACGCTCATGTCCCTGACGGGTAAGGATGGTTCTTGAAATATAGCGTGCAACTGACGGACCGGCCGTCATTTAGCTCGTTATGATTCCCCACTATTTGAAAGTAATCCTTTGCAAGTACAGAAGAAAGGTGAGATTAGAAATATAAAGTAAGGCCAAATCTGTCAATTTCATTTATTGAAGAAACCAAACAATGTGCTTTTTTTTCTGCACCAGGGCTGGCGCTGACCCTCTTTGTCCTGCTGTGTTCAACCGTTTTGACACCTGTGCCATCAACAAGAAGGTCGCACTGGCTCGCTGCTGGCAGATCCTCAACAACGATGAGAACGTCAGATGCCTATCGAACAACAACATCAACGCCTTCAGGTTGTTTAACACGTGCTTGGAGTACAACTGCGACCATTCTACTTCCGCTTGCTTGGCTCTGAAGAACGCGGATAAGTTGTGCAACTCCGTCGACAACAACCGACAATTCCATAGCTTCACGTGCTAAATGAAAATGATCTACTATATACCCCACACAACTGTTTTCTGGGAGCACTTAAATAATCTTGTTTCCCTGTATTAAAAAAAACTGTCACTGCTTACAGAGCGTGTCATTAGGTTTAACATAAGGCAATTTAGAAAATAGTGTCTTTACCAACGCAAAGAAAAGAACGAAATAGTATCGGACAGTGCCCATCTTCAGCATTTAAAAAAAGAAGCAATGACACGTAACATGCATAAATAACATTGAATGACACGTGGTTTTCATATGTTTGTTTTTAGTGATCGCCGCATGGCTGGTCAGAAAACCATTGAAAAATAGTTTGCCTGCAGAGGTTTGTAGGTGAAGGTTATTGCAAGCGCCACAAAAGATCCCACACCGCTTCCTTACTTCACCTGCCTCCATCATCACGATGCACGATATTCATTCAACATTGGGCTATATATCACAATTTGCACAATTCTCTTAGCAGCTATGGCAGTTCTTTACGTTTTATCCTTTCAATTCTCTTTCTTTCGTTGTTGTTATAAGTGCGACAAATTTGGCTAAATGTGTGCAGTAAAAAGTAGAACACCCAATATCTACTGTAAAAAAAATTTGGCAAACGTTATAAAAATCTTTTTTTTTTTTTTATTTGGGGGAGTGGTGGGGGAAGGGGAGGAGGGATGGGTGGGGGAGGGTGGCGCGGTAGAGAAAAATAAACGTAGACGTTTTCTGCAAAAAATAATCAGTTGTTGACGGTTTTTTTTGTGTGGTTGTTGTTGTGGTGGTCTGTTTTGTGTTCTGCATCTTCCTATTCTACATGTTTTATCTCATCAACATCGTCATCATCATTATCATCGTCATCCTCCTCCTCCTCCTCTTCCTTTTCCTCCTCTTTCTTTTCCATGTTCTTACTCTTCATGTCCTTCCTTATCGATGACTAAAAAACGCTGTCGGCGTCTCCCACAATTTTCCAGTCAGCTGTCACGACTGAGCAGAAGATATCATCCATAAGCTGTCGAGAGGAGGTCAAGGCCACTGATTTCGTGTGTTGAAACTGTGCAGAGCTCTGTCCTTTTTTGTTCAAAAAGAGGAGTTTCAACAATGAATACATGTTTTATCTTGTAAACATTCTAATTTACAAGACAACCGGATACAATGGAACATTTTCCGGGATAAAACTTCAAGTAGAAGGCCAGTAATTTGTGTTTCTTTTTTTCAGCCGGTAATGGAGAAGGGTGTTTTGACTTGAGGATCGAGCCGAGTTCTAGAACTCTGGAAAAATATGTCTTCAAGTTGTAAAGCACACTTTGCTCTATCGGAGATTATATTATTTTAATCATTTGATGTCTACCGAAAAATCAACAATGACATCCGAAAAGGCATGCGCACAGCAAAGGAGAACTGGATAGAAGACCAATGCCAGGAAATAGAGAACAATCTGAACAAGAACAACAGCAAGAAGGCCTACCAGACTGTGAAGCGGCTGACAAGTGTTAAACAGCCCAAAGTCTCCACTATCCAAGGCAAGTCTGGCATTTGCCTTACAGAAGAACAAGAAGTCTTGGACAGATGGACAGAGTACTGCTCTGACCTTTACAACCATACACCAAATGGAGACCCATCAGTTCTAGCATGTCCCGAGAGCAGAGAAGAAGAAGAAATCCTCCCAATTCTCCGGGAAGAAGTTGAGGCAGCAGTGCAATCGCTGAAGAAAGGGAAGTCAGCGGGAGTGGACAACATACCAGCGGAACTGCTACAAGCAGGAGGAGAAGCGATGACTGATGCTCTCACCACTATCTGTAACAAGATCTGGCAGAGTGGGGAATGGCCTACACCATGGACCCAGTCGCTTGTCATCACTCTTCCTAAAAAAGGTAACCTTCAGGAGTGTGAAAATTACCGCACCATCAGCCTCATCAGCCATCCCAGCAAGGTCCTCCTGAAAATAATACTCAACAGGTTGAAACCACAAGCTGAACAAATCATAGCTGAAGAACAAGCAGGATTCATGGCAGGGCGAAGTACCACTGAACAGATTTTCAACCTCAGAATAATCTGTGAGAAATACCTTCAGCACCAACAACATCTATATCATGTGTTCATAGACTTCAAGAAGGCATTTGACCGAGTCTGGCATGCAGCTCTATGGGCAACCATGAAAGTGTACAACATCAGCCCTAAAATCATAGAAGTCATCAAAAGCCTGTATGACAAGGCTACCAGTGCAGTCCTCCATAACAGCGTCATCGGGAACTGGTTCAGAACAACAATCGGTGTGCGTCAAGGATGCCTACTCTCTCCAACACTCTTCAACATCTTCCTAGAGCGCATCATGTCAGATGCTCTTGCAGATCACGAAGGCACAGTCAGCATAGGGGGCAGAGCAATCTCCAATCTTCGTTTTGCGGATGATATTGATGGATTGGCTGGAGAGGAACAAGAACTTGAACAGCTTGTACAGAGGCTTGACACCACCTCCAGAGCTTATGGAATGGAAATAAGTGCAGAGAAGACCAAAATGATGACCAACAACACCAATGGCATCAACACGGACATCAAAGTACAAGGCCAATCCCTCAACACAGTGCACAGCTTCAAATATTTAGGAGCCATTGTGTCAGACAATGGGTCTCGACAGGAAGTCCTCTCCAGGATCGCACAAACAACTGCTGCCCTGACAAGGTTGAAGCCCATTTGGAAAGACAGAACCATCAGTCTACATTCCAAAGTAAGACTGCTGCGATCTCTGGTCATCTCCATCTTCCTATATGCTTGCGAAGCATGGACCCTCACAGCAGATCTCCAACGAAGAATACAAAGCATGGAGATGAGGTGCTACAGAAGACTTCTGTGCATTTCCTATACCCAACACATCACCAACGTTGAAGTCCGACAGACCATCACACAAGCCATTGGACAACACGATGACCTGCTCACAGTGGTGAAGAAACGGAAACTCCGATGGTATGGCCACGTCACCAGATCATCAGGCCTTGCAAAGACCATTCTGCAAGGCACAGTGCAAGGAGGTAGAAGAAGGGGGTGACCGAAAAAGAGGTGGGAGGACAACATTCGAGAATGGACTGGTTTGACACTGAGCGAAGCCATGAGGGCTGCTGAGGACAGAGAAAGATGGAGTATGCTGGTTAAGCGATCATCTGTGGTGCCCCTACGACCTTCGGGTTATGGGACAGGATAGGATAGGATAGGATAGGCATTTGATGTGACTTTCTCTTTTTGAAAATGTGTTACTGACTTTTTTGTTGAAAAAGCTGTTATTTTTATTGACCCCCGTACGGTTTGTTTTCTGCTTTGAAAAGACGTTCTACAGACACTCCAAAGTGCACGTGAGGAATCTTTATTTTTATTTTTTTTCAACACCGGAAATGACGTAAACTTTTATTTTTTAGTCAACGTTGGCGTCATCTATGAATTGTCTACTGGCGTAACAAAGTCGAATGAAATGAATATTTTAAAACAATATATTACAAACATGTTCTACAACGATGCAGAGTTTTCGAAAAAAAATTAATATTGACAGAACATCACTTGTTAAGGAAAATGAAAATCAGTATATTGTTACAACACCTGGAAAAGAAATCACTTTAAAATATGATAAAGAAACAGTGAATAAACAAACATTCCCTGCAATTGTTCACGATAAACACACTGGAACTGTCACATTAACAAAACTTCCAATTTCAAACAAGTTTCCATTTCATGGCATTATTGGTGATGTTGTATCTGCTAGAAAACTGCGAAATGGAGATGTGTATGTTCAATGTGTAAATCTGAAACAACAAGAAAAATTATTATCAATAACCAATATTGGAGGTGCTCAAGTGAAATGCTTCATCCCAACTGTAAAAACTGAAGGGGTAATTTTTGACTTAGAAAACAAGCATGCCTTGAACAAAAATGACTTCATCATTAAATACAAACACATTGTCACAAAAAATAACAATAAAATCATCACAAGGATCGTATTTGCTACAGACAAATTGCCCACATTGTTAAAAGTTGGAGAAAAGTCCTATAAAGTGTACCCATATTGTCCCCCAGTATTGCGATGTACACGATGTCAGAGACTAAATCATACACTGAAGGACTGCTACGCAAAACAACGCTGTTGCAGATGTGGAGGTCAGCATGAAAGAAGCAAATGCAAGACCTTCAAGCCTCATTGTATCAATTGCGGAGGAGAGCACTCAGCAGCGTATCACGGTTGCGAAAAAAAGTTATTGCTGAAAAATGCACTCAGGGAGAAATCAAGAACCTACATGAGCTTGCAAGAGGCAATTGCCAAAGTGAGAACAGAATCAATTAAAACAACAAATAAGAAAACCTATGCTCAAGCAGTTGCCCAATCAACTTCTCCTTCAGCTCCATCCTTCACAGATTTTGTGGAAAAGTTAGCAATACCTTTACTTAACAAGCAAGATGCAAACATTGACAGTTTGTTCTTCATCTATAAGGGTTTCTTTCAGACGGATTCAACTGACGCAAGTTTGCAATCCCAAGAGCGTGACAATGCAGAGCGTCTTCTCTTCAAGTTGCATCGATGTAATAAAGACGTTACAAAAGTAAACACTGCAACAGAAGGAAAGAAGTTATCAACAGAAAAAAATGATGGCTGCAAAAGAAATGAGGAAAATAAAGACGAATCTGCTAAAATGAAGAAATCCAACAGTGACAATGTCAGTTCGTTTCAGCGCCTGCAATACCAAAAGGTGGAAAAATCAACAGAACATCTGATCATAGGAGATTCAGTACTGCGTGGACTCAAACCAGAAGACTTTGTTGTTGGTGCAGTTAAGACACAATTAATCTGCATATCTGGTTTGAGTATTCATGATGTGGTACAGTGGTTAGATGACCAAGCATCAAACAATGAAATAAAACATAACACCATTCATGTTGGTGTGAACAGCTGTAGGTTAAAAAGCATCAGTATGAAAGACTGGCTACAGTTGATTCAAGCAGTCAAAGGAAAATTCACTACAGCACACGTTCAGATGTCTTGTATTGTTCCTCCAAGAGGTCAGCTGAGGAAGAAAGCTGATGCATCCAATGCAGCGCTTAGAGCAGCTTGTGACAAGGAGTTCGTCCAATTTGTAGACAATAACAATCTCTTTATCACCAAGACAGGGGCTGCAAATAGATCTTTGTATAAGGATTGCATTCATCCAAATCTAAAAGGAGCACTGAAAATATCCACGAATTACAGAAATGTCTTACTGTGATGTATAACACTCCCACGTGTGACTTTCAAATTTCAAGTTGAATTAATGGTAGAAGACAAATTTAGTGTATTTCAGTGGAATTGTAGGTCCATATCTACAAATATAAATCTTTTAAAGCAATATCTAACAACAAAACAACATCACGTTCTTGCACTGCAGTCATTAAATGTAAATAAAAAAAACTTCCTAAAATTGAAGGTTATTTTTTCCCACCAGTAATACAATACACAAAAAATATTACAAAAGTTAAAGTTGCAATATATATAAGAAATGATTTAGATTATGTCCCTTGTCAATCTATAGTTCCAAAAGATTTATATAATGTATATTCTGTGGCCCTAAAGGTGAAAATTCACAGTCAGTTGAATATTAATATTGTGTCAGTTTACTATCCTACGGGTCCAGATGATATCAACACTGAATGGTTAAAACTAGTTGATAAAAATGATAAATGGATTATTGTTGGTGATTTTAATGCCCATTCATCACTTTGGGATAACGGATGTCAGTATAATACTAATAACCGTTTTATTGATAATATTATCATTTCTGGTCTTGTATTTTTGAATGATGGTAAAATAACAAGGATTCCTGATGTAGAAACACAACAGGCTTCTGCAATTGATCTAACATTCGTATAACCTGATTTGGCTATAGACAGCACATGGGATGTAGAAATTGATTCCTTAGGCAGCGATCATCTTCCAATTTTGACCACCATAAATGAAAAACCAGATATTCAAGTAGAAAATGATGTTATTCCTAAATATATATATATATGATCGTGCAGACTGGAATCAATATCAAATGTATTTATTGAATTCTGAAAAACATTTTATTGATAATGGAGACATTAATGCACTTTGTACAATGTTCACAAATACAATAATTTCAGCAGCGAACAATTCCATACCTATAAAGAGGGGTTCTTTAAAGAAAAAAACATCAAGGTAATATTTGGTGGAATAGTGCTTGTGCAGATGCAGTTAAATTAAAAAAGAATGCATACAAAAGGTGGATAAAATACAGGTCTGTTTCTGCGCACAGAGAAATGAAAATTGCAAAACTTAATTGTAACAAGATAATTGCAGTAGCAAAAAAACAACACTGGGAAAACTTTTGCACTAAAGAAATATCAAGTCCAAGTGATGCAAATAATGTTTGGAAAAAAGTTAATGAAATGAAAAATGGATTTCAGTTACCAAAATGTCCAATAAAAATTATGAATAAAATATTTTCTTCTCCAAAAGATAAAGCAGAAGAATTTTGTAAAATGTTTGCAAATGCAAGCAACACCAGCAGTCTTACTCAAGAAGAATTAACAAAAAGGCAAACTGAAGAAACATCAGAATTTTATAAAGATCCTAATCCAGATAATGCTTTGTATATGAATTCAAAAATTACATTATCGGAGGTAAAAGATGCAATCAAAAATCTTGGTAATAAGAAATCTGCAGTTGGTCCAGATGGCTTGTCATATACTTTATTAAATCATCTACCATTACCATGGATACATCATTTTCATACAATTATTAATAAGTGCTGGGAGGATAATATTTTACCCGATTTATGGAAAACATCAATAATAGTACCACTATTAAAAGCAGGAAAAAATCGACATGAATCTTCAAGTTATCGTCCTATTGCACTTACATCACATGCTGGTAAAATAATGGAAAAAATAATATTAAATAGATTATCATATTATTGCAACAAAAATAAAATAATACCAACGAATCAGGCTGGTTTTAAAAAAGGTAGGTCAACAGTAGATCACTTAGTTAAATTAACCACACAAGTTAAGAAGCAATTTTCTCGAAGGAAAAATATATTGGCCACTTTCTTTGATGTGAAAAAAGCGTATGATCGAGTATGGCACGCTCGACTTTTATACAAGCTAAAAAATATAGGCCTTTCTGGCAATATTTTTAAATATATTAAAGATTTCCTAAATGGAAGAAAAATAATAACAAAGGTAGGCAACTCTTACTCCTCAGCTTATAATATTAATATGGGCATACCACAAGGGTCAATAATATCACCTTTATTATTTAATATATTGTTATATGACTTGCCTCAACATGTAGGTAAACAAATAACTTTAGTTCAATATGCAGATGATATTGCAATGTGGATAAATGTCTCTTTAAAAAGAAAAACATCTTTATTTGAAATAAAACATATTCAGAATGTGTATCAGAATGAATTAAATAATATTCACTTATACATAAAAGTAAATGGACTTGAATCAAAAAAGAAAAAAAAATATTTTTAATATAATGCAAATGTAAAGGAAGTTTGGTGTTTCTTTCAATAAGTTCATGATAATTTTAAATGTATGATAAGTATGATACAGAAATTTAAATTAATAAAAACATTAAAGTTTTTTGCAAAAATTTAAATTACAAAAACATATTAGAACATTTATATTCACTTATACATAAAAGTAAATGGACTTATTGTCAAGAAAAAACAAAATGTTATTATTTAATAAAGGAACTGGTCCAAAACTGTTACCAAAATTTTATATTGGTAATGAAGAATTGCAATATGTAAATGAAGTAAATTTCTTGGCGTTTATACAGCAAATTTAAGTTGGAAGAAACATATACATTATTTGTTGCAAAAGGCTATTAAAAGTTTAAATTTAATAAAGATTGTAAGTTATCAAAAATACAAGATACACAAAATTTGATTCACCTGGTGTGCATGCTTGTTCGATCTAAATTAACATAAGCCAAGAGGTATACTTCTCTGCTCCAAAATACTTATTAAAATTACTTCAAAGTATGGATAGCAAAGCAATTAAAATGGCTATGGGTGTTCCAATACACACAAAAACATCCGATGCTTATAACGCTGCAGGTGATTACCATTACATGAATGGAGAAAATTATCATGTGCTAAATATATAGTGAGGGCATCTGCAGTTGAAAATTTCACAGATTCAGAATTAGAAATACGTTCTGATTTACATTTTCCCAAAGAGCACAGGTATTAATTATTTACAGACTATTTTAACGTATACAAATGATCTCATGAACGAATCTAATTTAAATTGTAAAATCGATTCAAACATAATTTCCAAATACCTATACCTAATTGGGAACTTCAACGAGCAAATTTTGACATGGACTATTCTGAATTAAGAAAACAGGAAAACAGCATTTTATTAGCAGCAGAAGCAAAGGAACGTATCTATGAAAAATATTATTCTTACCTACAAATTTATACTGATGGTTCTGTTTTAGAATCAGGTGAAACAGGAGCAGGTTATGTTATACCTGCTTTAAAAGTTAACGAGGCTTACTTTTTAGGGAAAGGGCATTCAATATTTACTGCAGAACTTATTGCTATACTTATGGCATTGAATAAAATCATTAGTTTACACACTGACTTTCTCAATATATTATTTTGTGTTGATTCTAAATCAGTTTTACAAACTTTGGATTCAAATTCTAATAAAGAAGGCTGTTATATTATAGATGAAATTAAATATCTTATTCATAGTTTAATCATAAATGGAACAAATGTTCAATTTTGCTGGATACCATCTCATAGCGGATTAAATCATAATGACTGGGCTGATAGGATTGCAAAAAAAGGGGCAAAAAATGGAAGTACTGTTCTTCAGCTCGATATTCCATTCTCAAAAAATGAAGTATATCGTATAATTGAGAAAACTATAAAAAATAAAATTCCTTGCATTAAATTATATAATGGAATGTTACATTCCTCGCGGACTGTTATCAGTTTAGCATATCGTCTTGCTTTGAACTCGTGGAGGACAAAATACTGTAAGGAAGTTGCTTGCATTTGCAAACAAGCAATTTCTATTAATCATCTCATTAATGAATGCAGTGCAATTGCGCAATATATTCCACAACATATTCGAAATATTCAGGATAAAAATATTTATTTTTTGTAAAAAAAAACACCAACAACAGTCAGTACAGATTATTTACTAGATCTAATAGATTGTTTCTATGAAGCATAAATTAAGAACATGGAATATTATATATGTATAAATTCAGAACATTGAATTACATAATTATATGAGATATAATGATCCTGAATCGGCTTATTACAGCCCGCTGGATCCTGTAAATCATGAAGATTATTTTACAAGGATTGGTTAGTAGTTATATTGGATGTAATTTGTATAATTTCTAATTATTTCACAAATTTGATTGTTTAATTGTTCAGTTTTGTGTACTTTGTTTAATCCCTTTTTCGCTTTATTATGACCATTCATTATTTGTTTAATATTTCCCCCTGCTCCCATCAAGTCTAAAATCACTTAGGTGAATAGACGTTAAATTAAAGAAACGAAACGAATAAGCTGTCGCTGCTTCACAATACATCTACAACGGATGGTTCATCATCATCATCATCATCATCATCACCATCCTCAGCGTCATCTTCTTCTTCTTCTCCTCCTCCTTCTTCTTTTTATCCTTCTTCTTCTTCTACTACTTCTTCTTCTTTTCCTCCTCCTCCTCCTTCTTCTTCTTTCTCTTCTTCTTCTCCTACTTCTCCTTCTTATCCTCACTCTTCTTATTCTTCTTCTTATCCTCCTCCTTCTTCTTCTTCTTCTTCTTCTTCTTCTTCTTCTTCTTCTTCTTCTTCTACTTCTTCTACTTCTTCTTATTCTCTTTCTTCTTCTTCTTCTACTTCTTCTTCTTCTTCTTCTTCTTCTTCTCCCTCTTGTTTTTATCATCCTTCTTCTTCTTCTTCTTCTTCTTCTTCTTCTTCTTCTTCTTCTTCTTCTTCTTCTTCTTCTTCTTCTTCTTCTTCTGTAATGTAATGTAATGTCTTCTTCTTCTGATATTATCTTCCTTCTTCTTATCCTCCTTCTTTTTTCTTACCCTTCTTATTCACAAAATTGTGGTCCTGATTCGGCTCTTTGCAGTCTGCTGGACCCTATAAACAATGACTAACTAACACACTCAAGGTTGGGAAATATGGATAAAACTGGACTAACAACAGTGTAGAACCTGGCAAGATCACATTGGTCGAACGCTACCAGAAGCATGCGTTTTTAGTCGCCTCAACAGGCTATAAAGCATGCTCCCATGCTTCAGAGCACTGCTTTCTATACGTTTCAAGCTCTATAGTCACGGAAAAAGCGCAATTTCACTGCAGTGAACTCATGAAAATAGAAAAATGTAAGTTTCGTCTCCTCTAGGGGACGAATTAGGTCAAACTGTATTAGTTTCTAGGTCAACTGTCTTTTACGAACCGTTTGACAATGTTTTTGAACCGTTTGTTGACGCCGGATAGTGTCCTCACTTGGTTTCATGCAATTTAAGAATCCAACAAGGCCATTTGGTGTTTGAGACGGAAAGAGCGGAATATTGTAGAGCAACACTGTAGCGCTTGAAGCGTGTAGGAAGCAGTGCTCTGAAGCATGAGAGCATGCTTCATCGCCTGTTGAGGCGACAAGTAAAACATGCTTCTGGCAGCCTTCGACCAATGTGTACCGGGTGACTTTAAAGGGCGCGCGTCAAGTCGGAAAAGTCACAAGTGCTGTGTGCAGAGTTGTAGTAACGTTGTTGTGTGCCTGCAATGCAACTGGAGTCTTTTTGCCACTAATGTACATTTTCCAGAGAAAGAGAATAGTGGAAACCATGATTAAAGACGCACCGCCGCAAGCTGTTGTATAGTATCGTAACCAGTTGTGTAGTCATCCTGAATTCATGACAGGTCTTCATTCAAACAATGGAACTAAGTTTAACTTGAAACTATTTAGTTTTCAATTCATTTTTGTTGTTTGTAATTAAGGGGCAAGACGATTCCATTTGTGGGGCAAAAAGGCCAACAAATAAATTTTGGGTTTTGTGATATTGTGCTCATCCTGTTATTTCGTTCCTGGAGTGATTGTGATCATTTGTAGCCTAGGCAAGCCCCAATAGTTTGCGTCTATTTGGGCTGTCTGTGGCTTAAAAGGAACATATATACAATGTGTTTCTTAAAGGGGGCCTTTTGCCCCGTGCTACTCTACAACTCAGCGGTGTGGTCAGTTAATATGTAAACAGGCATTTTGCAATTTGGTCACTAATGCATGGGAGCACCTCCGAAATTTGTTCAAAACCTTTCGATTTACTGTCCAACAGCTGACCTTTCCAAAGTAAAACGTATGTGTATCGATGTAACCAAAGAACATGGGTATATAAAGAAGAATCATAACACGATTCTATGCGAAACGAGTGACGTCAGCGACACCACGGCGACACCAAGCGGTTGCGTTGCGTCAGCAACCAAACATGGCAGAAAGCAGTCTGTCTTCGAAGCCAAAATACAAAATGAAAAGTAGCTCGGGCCATCATTGCAGTGCCATAAACTACACCAACAACAGCATAGAGCGCCCTGACCTTTCATACTTCAGATTTCCAAAGGAAGAAGAAAGGTGGGTACATTAATTGATGCTTAAAAAAAATTAAATTGGCAAGTATAATTATTGATCCAACTTGTAGTTGTTGCTTGCTCCACGCCACAGACCCAAAGAGTAAATAAAAAAAACGATCTTGGTAATACTTGTCAAAATAATATTGGATGGAGAAACATAACGCCCAGGTGCTGGCTCGAACCCACACCTGTCAGGCACCATTGGTTTCTGGCTTGTGGACAGGGCAAGTTATTCCCGCCTTAGCCCACTTGGCCACAACGCTCGCTAATTGATGGATGACATCTAATACTTACTTCACCACATGTCTTCTCACTTTCCACAATATTGGACGCTTTCTGCCAAATGGCCACTAGGGCTTCCTATAATGATATTATTATTTAGCAATGTAGGTATTTTGTATGTATGTATTTTGTTGATATTTTATAATGATGTTTGTATTCTATTTTGTTTTTGTAAACGGGGGTTCGATAAATTAAGAGTATAGCCTCCCCTGCGTGGGATGCCTTTATTAAACAGCGGCCGGCTGGTGGAGTGCCTTCAGTGTTACCACTGTGGCTGTTTCAGCAGATCTTTTATGCGGATCAGGGATGAGTCCTCTTTCAGCCAAGTTGTGGTCTTGATTTTGTGATGCTGATTCGGCTATTTGCAGTCCAATGGACCCTGTAACTATGAATAACTAACTAACTTCTCACTTTCCACAGTTCAAATTGTGTCAGTCCATATTCTTGTAGAAGCAGGACTTTGTCAGTATGAAAAGTTAACACT
This sequence comes from Oncomelania hupensis, assembly GCA_036898135.1. Classification (NCBI taxonomy): domain Eukaryota; kingdom Metazoa; phylum Mollusca; class Gastropoda; order Littorinimorpha; family Pomatiopsidae; genus Oncomelania; species Oncomelania hupensis. Next base: position 50,962,932 of record CM072527.1, read on the forward strand.
ACTCTGGAAGTAAAGTCAAAAGTTAATTTTCAATCTGCATCAGTGTGGCTATACATGACAAAAGCAATTTTCACGCTGTAGCTATCGCTTCACCTAGCATTTGCCACTTGGCAGCCAAAAAATAGCTCATTGACATCACTTCCGATTCATGTTGTTTGCATTTGAAAATGATGTCCTGGTGCAACCGGAGTATCTGGCTTAAATATAAGTTTAAACTGTTGGATACGAAAAGTAATATAAATGTAGCCGTGCTGGCTACGAGTATTTCTGACCATACGATATGTAGGCCTAACTTTGTTCTCTGTTATGTTTAAACTAACTGTTTGAAATAACTTGATATACGTTTTTCAGATCCTTTAAAGCATATAACCATTAGACGCAGCGTTAAATTCTCTATTAGAATATATAAACTTTATTTGTGATTTATGTAGCAATTTTGAATTAGAGCGCGATGCTTAGGATAGCGCTATGCATATCATGTTGATAAAGACATCGCACTGTTGTATGCTCGGCGCGGCTGCTGCTGAAGCTGTTTTGGAATTTGGCCGGTTGTAACGGACCTTCCCGCAAAACATGATAAGATTATAAATTGTGTATGATGCTAGTGTAGCAAAGATTCTCCACTGTAACACCTTAGTGTGATATTTTCCTATGTCTTAGTTTATTCTCTAATAATTTATAGTAGATACTTAAATTATATATTAGTTTACTTTCATAGAGACATACACATCGAAAGGGAAACAGTGAAAAGCTGTCAGAAGGCTCTAGATGTAATTGTTGTTGTGTTAGTTGTTTTCTAGTTTAGTTCGCTATAGTCGGAACCCAGAATAGTAACCATGGTAAAGGTAAAGGTAAAGGTAGTCCCATAGCCTTGTGGCCGTAGGGGAGCGTGATGTTGGAGATCACACTTATCTTGGGCCAGCGTAATGAGGGTGATGCCCAACTCTCTCCCTCGCTGCTTTACCTTCCCCACCCTCAAGAGAGTAGGTACTCAATCACAGTTGAGTCAACTGGGGGCGTTGTTGTTTGTTGCTTCACACCTTAGCGGTCACCCATCCAAGTGCTAACCGCACCGGACGGTGCTTCACTTTCGACACAGTAGCGAGTGCTCCAACCACTACACTATCCGACACCCCTAGTAACCATGCCATATTGTATATCATTGGAAAGAGGAGACGTTGTTCTTTCTTTGTCATTACTATTATTATTTATAATTGTATTAAATTAAAGAGTTATTATGAGTTTAGAGTCGTGACATTCTTAGGAGCAGCAGCCAACTCCCTCTTAAATTGCGTATTATTTTTATTTTGAAGCAGATAGGTCCGACATTGTTGTAACAGTAGAAAGGTTGTATTTTTGCGTTTCTGCCAATATATAATTTGTATAGTATTCGTTTGCGTTTCAAGCCGTATGCGTCAAATTAAGATTAGCCACTAACACAAACTTAGCCAGCAAGCCTAGATTTTGGGGCGGGTAGTGCATGCGCAAGCAGCACTGTCGCTGCGGCTGATGGTCCTTAATAAAAGCAAAACACAGAACTCGGCATGGGAGAGCACACCGCACAACGCAGCAGATAAGGGTTGTTCCACTCCAGCAATGCCTTTGCTCTTAGTATCATGTCTTCTAAATAAAACATTTCAACGGTCATCACGGACTGGCGTTGGGGAAGAGAGAGAGAGCGAATGAATGAATTCTTCACCATCACCCCCATCACATCATCTTCTCTCCAACACCACCAACACCACTACATAAAGTTCCACCATCATATTAATTCCTGGATTGTTTTTTTAATTGTGTCAAATTCCCCCCTCCTCCCCCCACTAAAAAAAAGGTCAATGTTCTTTTTTTCTGAATTGCATGTTGTCACTTTTAACGGTATACATTCATAGACAAATATCAACACTGATTTTCCAGACCTTGGCACATGATTGCTATCTTATTCCTTTAGTTTATTATTTCAAGGGCGTGCTTTTAAAACGAAATGAAGGAATGTTTCTGGTTGTTTTGTCTTGAATTAAATCATTACGATGATACGTGTGTCTTATCCTTGCGTATTATGTTGTCTGAATGTCACCCTGTGAGCGTACATGTTGGAATAAACTAAAACGCCGAGCGCCTAAGGTATTAGCGGGTAGTGCAACAATCTCGACACTTTCTCTATCGCGCCAGTGTCGGGATATTCCGTCAGCAGACATGGTTACTTGATGAGTGTTTACTTCAAAAACCCAAGTTATGGTCGTCTATGTTCAAATTGGTGAAGAAGCTCCTGCTCTCTCCTTAGAAATTTGTCAAGAAGAAAATAAGTTTATGTCCCACAGCCCATGGTAAAAACAGCAACAAAAACCCAAGGTAAACTCTGTTATGTCAGGCAGCTGCGGTTAAGCGCTGTGCGAAAGAACCCGCTATCCACTGAGCGAGCTGGATCGATAGCACTATTCTGACCAAACTGCCACAAATGCGAGGACCTAACAAAGTGAGAGAAAAAAAATCAAGAGTGAACGATTAAGATGATCTTCCGAGAAAAAATAAAAGACTTGCTATGCCGTGATCGCTGTTAACAACGCGCTAATAGAACGAAACTTTGTTCACATTGGTAGGGTAGACAATTTTACTCTGCAAGGTTTTATTCCATTTGGATATTGTTAGCTCAACAAAGCATTTATAAAGTTGGGAGGCATGCAAATATGCTAAAATCTTTGGAGTCATGATCATACAAATTTTGTTTAGTTTTAAGTTGCTAATATATGATTTCACGTAATAATACTGACGTTTTCTCTGTTCAACTAGGAACAATTGGCCTTTAGTACACCTTTAATTGTGCACCCAAATGTACACTTCTGAGCACAAAGTGTGGCGACCTTCGACAACACACACTCCATTTAATTGAGACAACAACGCACACAGATAAAGCCTGCTGGACCTCATGTTATGTCGAACATGGAGGGATAATATTGTTTACTTTGGCTCACACACCAATGACAAATGGAAAACCCCATAACAAGCAATATTTATTGTAATGTATACATGTCTTTTTCGGGCGCATATATTTTTCTGGGGCATTGTTACGTTGAGACGCGCATGATGGTGCGTGTGAAATGCGCACGATATTATGTGTGACGCGCGCGCGATAGATCTGTTCGTTTTATTTTGCAGCGCATGCAGTAATAGAGTGTATTTATCTTTGATTTGATTTTGCGTTGTTATTAGTAGAGGCTTTGTGTAACGTTGATGTTTTTAGTTGGTCGATATTATTTGAGAAATTTCGAGAATTGGTTGTTTACTATCGATCGAAGCGTATGGATTGTTCTGTTGGTTACCATGGAAGCTTCCATTCCAAATGAGGTTGTATGACGTGAGTCACGTGATGATGAAATTAATTTTGATTGGTTGTGGTGTTTCATGTAGGATTATTCTCGTTTGTTCCCGAGTATGTAGAGACTATATAAGCGCCGCACTGTTAAAAAAAGATAGTAGTTGTTGATAGTGAGTTGAAAAGTAAAATTTGAGAGTGGAAAAGCGATTGAGCGATTGTATGCAGTTGTTGATGTGTGCTGAATAAAAGTGGAAAACTACATACGAAGACTTTGCATTGTTGCTGAGTGAGCAGGCTGCGTGGATAAACGAATCTGAGTTACACACCTATCAGGAATTCAAGCATCGGGGCTGAATCAAATACTGATAGAAAAACACCAACATCAAAATGTTACACTCGATTCGAGTGTAACATTTTGGGGGTCAAGCCGCGATCCACGTCATAGCCAAGGGTTCAACTGCTACAACAAGCGAGTCAACGTTACGAGAGGCAGTCATCGAGGGTAGCCGCCAACGTTGCGTTGGGAGGGGCCAACATACTGGGACTACATCACCGAAAGATTCGGGTTGACTGCAAGGGCGTGTAGTCGCTGAAGAGTTGTTTCGTGAGCGAACAACAGATCGGGACTATGTGGCTGCCGCAAGACTACGTCGAGGGACAGTCTCGGAGCTACATCGCCAGTATTAGAGAGAGCGACGAGCGGACGTCGCGTCTACTTCAGCACAGGAGCGTGTACATCAACATCAGCGTGGTGCAGCGTCGCATACGACGAGGACAGCGGTGCCTGCGTCAGCGAAGGCGACTAGTGACAAGCATCAGCGCTACTGCAGAAAGCGTGCTGTTCTAGAACAGTCTAGAAGGGTACAGCACAGTCAAGAACTTTCCAGAAAAAGAACTTTTCCAGAAAAGAACTTTCCAGAAAAGCATCAAGATGGCTGACTTCTGGCAGAAAGGGATTGAACTGAAACTAAAAGGCAAAAAGCTGATGGAGTACGTCAAATCCCAGGAGAGAATACACGAGAGAGAATTAGAAGAGAAGCGTCTAGAAAAAGAAATAGAACTAGAACAGAAGCGTCTGGAAATTGAACAGCAGCGGCAAGAAAAAGACAGAGAGTTCGAGCTGAAGCGTCTTGAAGGTGAGCGTCAGTACCAGCTAGAATTGGCGCGTATCCAAAGCAATCAGCATGCGCCACAAGTTATCAGCGACAACAAGGCTCCAAAATTGCCAGCGTTCGTCGACGGGAAGGACCAGATCGACAGTTATCTAGCGAGATTTGAGAGATTCGCTGAAAGCTCTAACTGGCAACCTCAAGACTGGGCGATTCGACTCAGTGCTCTTCTGACGGGGCAAGCACTCGAAGTTTACACCAGACTGTCGAACAATGATGCCAAAAACTATGACGTCTTGAAAGAGGCCCTACTGCATTGTTACAGCTTTACAGAAAAGGGCTACCGTAAACGCTTTCGTGAATGCCGGTGTTACGTTGAAACGAACGAAAGTATGTCTAAAACGCGCACGATAGATCTAATCGCTTCGTTTTGCAAAGTATTCAATAATGGAGTTTATTTACCTTTGATTTGAGTTTGCATTGTTGTTAGGAGAGGCTTTGTATAACGTTGATAATTTTCGTTAGTCGATATTGTTGGAGAATTTTCTGGATCCGTTTGTTTACTATCGATCGAAGTTTCTTGATGGACGTAGATAATGGAGAACATTCTTTTGACAGGAAGAGAGAAGTTGTTGATAGTGAAGTTGGAAAGTAAATTTGAGAGTGGAAAGGCGATTGAGCGATTGTATGCAGTTGTTGATGTGTGCTGAATAAAAGTGGAAAACTTCATACGTCGACTTTGTGACTTGTATGCTGTTTGAGCAGGCTGCGTGGATAAACGAATCTGAGTTACACCTTATCAGGAATTCAGCATTGGGCCTGAATCGAATACTGATAGAAAACACCAACATCAAACGGAGTGTAACATTTTGGGGGTCAAGCCGCGATTCACGCCATAGCCAAGGGTTCAACTGCTACAACAAGCGAGTCAACGTTACGAGAGGCAGTCATCGAGGGTAGCCGCCAACAAGTTGCGTCGAGAGGGGCCAACATACTGGGACTACATATGATAGATTCGGGTTGACTGCAAGGGCGTGTAGTCGCTGAAGAGTTGCTTCGTGAGCGAACAACAGATCGGGACTACGTGGCTGCCGTAAGACTACGTCGAGGGACAGTCTCGGAGCTACATCGCCAGTATTACAGAGAGCGACGAGCGGACGTCGCGTCTACTTCAGCACAGGAGCGTATACATCAACACCAGCGTGGTGCAGCGTCGCATACGACGAGGACAGCGGGGCCTGCGTCAGCGAAGGCGACTAGTGACAAGCATCAGTGCTACTGCAGAAAGCGTGCTGTTCTAGAACAGTCTAGAAAGGTACAGCACAGTCAAGAACTTTCCAGAAAAGAACTTTCCAGAACTTTCCAGAAGCATCATGATGGCTGACTTCTGGCAGAAAGGGATTCAACTGAATCTAAAAGGGAAACAGTTGACGGAGTACGTCAAGTCCCAGGAGAGAATACAAGAACGAGAATTAGAAGAGCAGCGTCGCCGTGAAGAAAGAGAATTAGAAGAGAAGCGTCTAGAATTAGAAGAGCGGCGGCAAGAAAAAGAAAGAGAGTTCGAGCTGAAGCGTCTTGAAGGTGAGCGTCAGTACCAGCTAGAGTTGGCGCGTATCCAAAACAATCAGCATGCGCCACAAGTTATCAGTGACAACAAAGCTCCAAAATTGCCAGCGTTTGTCGACGGGAAGGACCAGATCGACAGTTATTTGGCGAGATTTGAAAGGTTTGCCAAAAGCTCTAACTGGCAACCTCAAGACTGGGCGATTCGACTAAGTGCACTTCCGACGGGGCAAGCACTCGACGTCTACACCAGATTGTCGGACGATGACGCTAAAGACTACGACGTCTTGAAAGAGGCCCTATTGCAGTGCTACAACTTTACAGAGAAGGGCTACCGTAAACGCTTCCGTGAATGCCGGCCTAAGTCAGACGAGAGCAAAGCAAAGCAGTTTGTGGAGCGCCTGTCGTCATATCTACACAAGTGGGTGGAGTTATCAGGCGAAAGGATGTCTTACGACAGTCTCCATGACCTGATCGTGAATGAACAATTTCTCAATGCCTGTCACAAGGACCTAGCGACCCACTTAGAAGAACAAAAGCTGCAGACGCTTAAAGATGTGACTGAGGCTGCTGAAAGATATCTCATCGCTCATGGGAAGACCCTGGGGCCACCCAGCGCGACGAAACATTTTCAAAAGACTGGAAACCATGTGAACCCGATCCAGGGGAGCCAGACGAACCAAAAACAGACGGACTCCACGCCTCCTCCCAGGGAAGGGCATTCAAGAGGCTGTTTCACCTGCAACGCCACAGACCACAGAGCGGCTAACTGTCCTCAAAACAAAAGTAGCGGACAGCGGGGCAGTACGGATAATGCCGCGGTGGGCAACCGACAGAGACGTTTCTCCAATCAACGGCAAACCAGTAGATCTGACCATCAAGTGTGCGGCGGGAGCGTCATTCTTCCGAGTGAGACCGAGCGCGCAGCTACTCCCGCGGACGTGCAAGAGTGCATAACCGATGGCCAACTTCTCCTTGCCAACGGAAAATCCATCCCCGTCGTCGCCAGCGCAGCTGTGACCGTCCAGAACATGCCGATTTCCAAAGGACGCGTCGGAAATCATGAAGTGACTGTTTTAAGAGACTCTGGCTGCAGTGGGGTCATCGTCAGAGAAGACCTAATCGCTAAAGAACAGTTCACTGGCGATTCAAAATGGACACTTATGGCCGACAGCAAATGTGTGAGAGCGCCAGTTGCGAAGATTCGTGTCAACACCCCTTTCTATATAGGCGAAGTCGAAGCGGTTTGCCTGAAAAAGCCGCTGTATGATTTGATGATCGGGAATATCGACAGCGCGAGACGACCCGACGACCCCGATTCAGAATGGAGTCCTGCCTCAACCCAACGCGTCGAAGTTGTGGAGGAGGATCCATTGCCATTTCCCGATGGAGACCTTACAGAGCTGCTACGGGATAATGTGGCTACTCCGGCTCAGCCCTGCCGACCAGAGATCGTCGGTGCTGTTACTACCAGGGCCCAGGCCAAGAGAGACAAGACGTCTACGCCACTGAAGGTCGCCGACAACTCCAAAGCTGCCATCGTGGACAGAGATAAGCTGATCCAGCTCCAGGAAGCTGATAGCACTTTAAACAAGTACAGGAACCGCCAAGACCACGTGACCAAAGGCAGTGGTACAGTCTATTTTGAGGTGAAGGCTAAGATCCTGTACCGAATCTTCCAGCACCCGAGGGACAACGGAGGGAAACCACTACGTCAAGTATTGGTACCGTTACCCCTAAGGCGCCAGGTGATGGAAGTAGCGCGTGACTCAATCATGGGAGGTCACCTGGGTATCAAGAAGACGTCGGATAGAATCCAGGCGGTGTTCTTCTGGCCAGGACTTCATGCGGACGTCAGCCGTTTCTGCCGATCATGTGACATTTGCCAGAAGACCATACCTCGAGGAAGGGTCCCGAAAGTGCCTATGCAGAGGATGCCTCTGATCGACCGACCTTTCAAGAGGGTGGCCTTAGACTTAATCGGCGAAATAAGACCTCCGAGTGAAGAAGGTCATCGATGGGTACTGACTTTAGTGGACTATGCGACTCGGTACCCAGAAGCAGTGCCACTGAAGAAGATTGACACTGAAACTGTGGCAGAGGCACTGGTGGACATGTTCAGTAGACTTGGAGTGCCTGAAGAAATCCTGACAGACCTCGGGACGCAGTTCGTCTCTGACTGCATGAAGGAGGTCAACAGACTGCTGAGCATCCGGCATTTAACTACGACACCCTACCATCCAATGTGCAACGGGCTTGTCGAAAAGTTCAATGCTACGCTGAAGTCCATCCTGAAGAAACTGTGCAGCGAGCAGCCCAGACAATGGCATCGCTACATCAACGCCTTACTTTTCGCCTACAGAGAAGTACCGCAGGAGTCCACCGGCTTTTCTCCGTTCGAGCTGTTGTACGGAAGAACCATCCGAGGGCCGATGCACATCCTGAAAGAACTGTGGACGAAAGAAGTAGACACCCCAGAGGTGAAGAACAGCTACCAGTACGTGTTTGAGCTACGGGAGAAGCTGGAGCAGACTCTCGAGATAGCCAGAGAAAACCTGAAGAAGTCCCAGGACTGTGGAAAGCACTACTATGACCGTAGGGCTGTGAACAGGAAGTTTAAACCTGGCAACAAAGTGCTGGTGCTGCTACCTACCGACCACAATAAGTTGCTGATGCAGTGGAAAGGCCCGTACGAAGTGGAGACCGTGGTGGGGATCAACGACTATAAGGTGAAGGTCGGCCAGCATTCCAAGATATACCACGCCAACCTCCTTAAGCTGTACGTGGAAAGGCCATCAGAGACTGTACATACAGCAACAGCAGCTGAGATCGACAACAGCTTTGACAGCGAGGAACTGTTGGAACTGGGAGACTTCCACAGCAAAGAAGGCATCGATGATGTTAAGCTAGGACCAAGCTTGACGGAAGGTCAAAAGATGGAGCTCAAGGACCTTATGGGCGAATTTCCCCATAGCTTCAGTGATGTCCCAGGCTCTACGACTTTGGTCGAACATGAAGTCCACACCCAGACCTGGAAGGAGCATCTGCAGACCTTGAGGGAGCTGTTCCACCGTCTCGCAGAAGCCAACCTGACCGTGAGACCCAGCGAATGCATTCTGGGAGCTGACAACGTCGACTGCGTCGGACATCCGACGGAAGAGGAAGACAACGGAGGATGCACTGACTCCAGGAAAGCCCACGAGATCACTGTCTTTGACCCTGGGCCGATGACGACCGCAACTGACGAGGGCGTCGTTTCCTTGCGGATGAAAGAACATTGACTGTGTTGGTGAACTAAGAACATCGGTAATATCTAGACAGGCTTGAAGATGAAAAACATTGACTGTGTAGATAAACTGTGAACATTGACAGTACCCAGAAAGACTTGCAGATGAGAAATATTGACTCTGTGTGAATGAACTGTGAACATTGACAATATCCAGACAGATTTGAAGATGAAAACCATTGACTCTGTGTGAATGAACTGAGAACGTTGACAGTGTTCAGACAGTCTAAAATAAGTCTTAATTCTGTACTTTGTTTGTGCATTCCGTTTCAACGTTTTGAAAGAAATTATGTAAATTTCTTCTTGAGTGGGGGGTTATGTTACGTTGAAACGAAAGAAAGTATGTCTAAAACGCGCACGATAGATCTAATCGCTTCGTTTTGCAAAGTATTCAATAATGGAGTTTATTTACCTTTGATTTGAGTTTGCATTGTTGTTAGGAGAGGCTTTGTATAACGTTGATAATTTTCGTTAGTCGATATTGTTGGAGAATTTTCTGGATCCGTTTGTTTACTATCGATCGAAGTTTCTTGATGGACGTAGATAATGGAGAACATTCTTTTGACAGGAAGAGAGAAGTTGTTGATAGTGAAGTTGGAAAGTAAATTTGAGAGTGGAAAGGCGATTGAGCGATTGTATGCAGTTGTTGATGTGTGCTGAATAAAAGTGGAAAACTTCATACGTCGACTTTGTGACTTGTATGCTGTTTGAGCAGGCTGCGTGGATAAACGAATCTGAGTTACACCTTATCAGGAATTCAGCATTGGGGCTGAACCGAATACTGATAGAAAACACCAACATCAAACGGAGTGTAACAGCCGGCCTTTGTCAGACGAGACACCAAAGCAGTTTCTGTAGCGCCTGTCGTCATATCTACACAAGTGGGTGGAATTATCAGGCAAAGGGAAGACTTACGAGAGCCTCCATGATCTGATCGTGAGGGAGCAATTACTCAACGCCTGCCCTAAGGACCTCGCGATCCACTTGGAAATAATAAAGTTGGAGACGCTAAAAGACGTTGCTGAGGCTGCTGAAAGATATCTCATCGCTTATGAGAAGACCCTGGGGCCACCCAGCGCGACGAAACATTTTCAGAAGACTGGAAACCATGGGAACCAGATCCAGGGGAGCCAGACGAGCCAGAGACACACGGACTCCACGCCACCTCCCAGGGAAGGGCATTCAAGAGGCTGTTTCACCTGCAACGCTACAGACCACAGAGCGGCTAACTGTCCTCAAAACAAAAGTAGCGGACAGCGGAGCAGTACGGACAATTCAGCGGCGGGCAACCGGCAGAGGCGGTTCTCCAATCAACGGCAAACCAGTAGATCTGACCATCAAGTGTGCGGCGGTAGCGTCATTCTTCCGAGTGAGACCGAGCGCACAGCTACTCCTGCGGACGTGCAAGAGTGCATAACTGATGGCCAACTCCTCCTTGCCAACGGGAAATCCATCCCCGTCGTCGCTAGCGCAGCTGTGACCGTCCAGAACATGCCCGTTTCAAAGGGACGCGTCGGAAATCATGAAGTGACTGTTCTAAGAGACTCTGGCTGCAGTGGGGTCATCGTCAGAGAAGACCTAATCGCTAAAGAACAATTCACTGGCGATTCTAAATTGTTACTCATGGCCGACAGCAAATCTGTGAAAGCGCCAGTTGCAAAAATTCAAGTCAACACCCCTTTCTACATAGGCGAAGTCGAAGCGGTTTGCCTGAAGAAGCCGCTGTATGATTTGATGATCGGAAATATCGACGGCGCGAGACGACCCGATGACCCCGATCCAGAGTGGAGTCCTGCCTCAACCCAACGCGTCGAAGTTGTGGAGGAGGATCCATTGCCATTTCCCGATGGAGACTTTACAGAGCTGCTACGGGACAATGTGGCTACTCCGGCTCAGCCCTGCCGACCAGAGATCGTCGGTGCTGTTACTACCATGGCCCAGGCCAAGAGAGACAAGACGTCTACGCCACTGAAGGTCGCCGACAACTCCAAAGCTGCCATCGTGGACGGAGATAAACTGATCCAGCTCCAGGAAGCTGATGGCACTTTAAGCAAGTACAGAAACCGCCAAGACCACGTGACCAAGGGCAATGGCACGGTCTATTTCGAGGTGAAGGCCAAGATCCTGTACCGAATCTTCCAGCACCCGAGGGTCAACGGAGGGAAACCACTACGTCAAGTCTTGGTACCATTACCCCTAAGGCGCCAAGTGATGGAAGTAGCTCACGACTCTATCATGGGAGGTCACCTAGGCATCAAGAAGACGTCAGACAGAATCCAGGCAGTGTTCTACTGGCCAGGACTTCATGCGGACGTCAGCCGTTTCTGCCGATTATGTGACATTTGCCAGAAGACCATACCTCGAGGAAGGGTCCCGAAAGTACCTATGCAGAGGATGCCTTTGATCGACCGACCTTTCAAGACGGTGGCCTAGGACCTAATCGGCGAAATAAGACCTCCGAGTGAAGAAGGTCATCGGTGGGTACTGACTTTAGTGGACTATGCGACTCGGTACCCAGAAGCAGTGCCTCTGAAGAAGATTGACACTGAAACTGTTGCAGAGGCACTGGTGGACATGTTCAGCAGACTTGGAGTGCCTGAGGAAATTCTGACAGACCTCGGGACGCAGTTCGTCTCTGACTGTATGAAGGAGGTCAACAGACTGCTGAGTATCCGGCATTTGACTACGACACCCTACCATCCAATGTGCAACGGGCTCGTCGAGAAGTTCAATGCTACGCTGAAGTCCACCCTGAAGAAACTGTGCAGCGAGCAGCCCAGACAATGGCATCGCTACATCAACGCCTTACTTTTCGCCTACAGAGAAGTACCGCATGAGTCCATCGGCTTTTCTCCGTTCGAGCTGCTGTACGGAAGAAGCATCCGAGGGCCGATGCATATCATGAAAGAACTGTGGACGAAGGAAGTGGACACCCCAGAGGTGAAGAACAGCTACCAGTACGTGTTTGAGCTACGGGAGAAGCTGGAGCAGACTCTCGAGATAGCCAGAGAAAACCTGAAGAAATCCCAGGACTGTGGAAAGCACCACTACGATCGTAGGGCTGTGAACAGCAAGTTCAAACCTGGCAACAAAGTGCTGGTGCTGCTACCTACCGATCATAATAAGTTGCTGATGCAGTGGAAAGGCCCGTACGAAGTGGAGACCGTGGTGGGGATCAACGACTACAAGGTGAAGGTCGGCCAGCATTCCAAGATATACCACGCCAACCTCCTTAAGCTGTACGTGGAAAGGCCATCAGAGACTGTACAGGCAGCGACAGCAGCTGAGATAGACGACAGCTTTGACAGCGAGGAACTGTTGGAACTGGGAGATTTCCATAGCAAAGAAGGCATCGATGATGTTAAGCTAGGACCAAGCTTGACGGAAGGTCAGAAGATGGAGCTCAAGGACCTTATGGGCGAGTTTCTTCGTAACTTCAGCGATGTCCCAGGCTCTACGACTTTGGTCGAACATGAAGTCCACCTCACGTCAAATATTCCCGTTCGATCCAGACCCTTCCCGATCCCTTTCAAGGCCCGCGAATCCTTGAAGAAAGACATCGATGAGATGCTGAAGATGGGCATCATCAGGGAGTCCAGTTCCCCTTACGCGTCCCCTGTTGTGGTCGTGAAGAAGAAGGACGGCAGCAACAGAGTATGCATCGACTACAGGAAGGTTAATAAGATTACCGTCTTCGACCCCGAGCCGATGCCTACTGCAGCAGACCTCTTCCGCTAACTATCGGGGAGTAAAATATTCTCAAAGATTGACCTCAGCAAGGGTTATTGGCAAGTCCCCGTGCGTCAACAGGACATACCAAAGACTGCTTTTATAACTCCTGATGGGACGTACGAGTGCCTTAGGATGCCCTTTGGCATGGTCAACAGCGGAGCTACCCTGAAGAGAGGAATGAGGAATATGCTCAATGGGATGGAACGTCGTGTGTTACTGGGACGACCTACTAGTCCACACTCGCACCTGGGAAGAGCATCTGAAGACCTTGAGGGAGCTGCTTCACCGTCTCACAGAAGCCAACTTGACCTTGAGACCCAGTAAGTGCATTCTGGGAACTGACAATGTCGACTTTATCGGCCATTCGCTGAAAGAAGGACAAAAGGGGCTTCTGCTAGAGAACGTCACCAAAATTCTGAACGCCCCACGTCCCCAAACAAAGAAGCAGGTGCGATCTTTCCTAGGATTGGCTGGGTATTATAGGGAGTTCGTACCGAACTACTCCGCCATCACAACACCTTTGTCGGACCTGGTACGGTAAGGATGTCCGAACCAAGTGCAGTGGGGACCGTCTCAGGAGAAGGCATACCAGACTGTGCGCGACCTCCTTTAGAAGGATCCGGTGCTACGACTGCCTGACACTTCCAAGGAATTCGTCTTAAGAACAGACGCAGCGGACGAAGGCATCGGCGCCATACTGATGCAAGAACACGAAAGGAAACTATTTCCGGTCAGTTACGCCAGCAAGAAGCTGTCCAGGGCTGAGAAAAATTACTCGACCATGGAGAAAGAGTGCCTTGCCATCATATGGGGAATCCGGAAGTTCGAGCTGTACATTCAAGGAGTGAAGTTCGTGCTGCAGACTGATCACAAGCCGTTAACTTACTTGAACTCTGCCAAGTTTGTGAACAGTCGCATCATGAGATGGGCTATGTACTTGCAGAACTTTAACATGCGAGTAGAATCTATCAAAGGATCAGACAATGTTGGTGCGGACTTTCTCAGCAGAGTGTGTGAATGAACAGAGAACATTGACAGTATCCAGAGAGTCTAAAATAAGTTTTAATCTTGGACTTTGTTTGTTCGTTGCGTCTCAACGTTGGTGAAAGAAATTAAGTAAATTTCTTCTTGAGTGGGGGGTTATGTTACGTTGAGACGCGCATGATAGTGCGTGTGAAATGCGCACGATATGATGTGTGACGAGCGCGCAATAGATCTGTTCGTTTTATTTTGCAGCGCATGCAGTAATAGAGTGTATTTATCTTTGATTTGATTTTGCGTTGTTATTAGTAGAGGCTTTGTGTAACGTTGCTGTTTTTAGTTGGTCGATATTATTTGAGAAATTTCGAGAATTGGTTGTTTACTATCGATCGAAGCATATGGATTGTTTTGTTGGTTACCATGGAATCTTCCATTCCAAATGAGGTTGTATGACGTGAGTCACGCGATGATGAAATTAATTTTGATTGGTTGTGGTGTTTCATGTAGGATTATTCTCGTTTGTTCCTGAGTATGTAGAGACTATATAAGCGCCGCACTGTTAAAAAAAGATAGTAGTTGTTGATAGTGAGTTGGAAAGTAAAATTTGAGAGTGGAAAAGCGATTGAGCGATTGTATGCAGTTGTTGATGTGTGCTGAATAAAAGTGGAAAACTACATACGAAGACTTTGCATTGTTGCTGAGTGAGCAGGCTGCGTGGATAAACGAATCTGAGTTACACACCTATCAGGAATTCAAGCATCGGGGCTGAATCAAATACTGATAGAAAAACACCAACATCAATCGAGTGTAACAGGCATATATCCCACAAAAGGTAATATTTGAGATAAATGTATATATTATGTATGCCCTATAATTTAAATATCCCACAAAAGGTAATATTTCGGATATACGTATATATATATATATATATATATATATATATATATATATATATATATATATATATATATATATATATATATATATATATATATATATATATACCCCCTTGCTTTTGGGTACCCCCACTATAATTGCATGTAATTTATCACTTGTAGACGGACCGCTAACCCTAACCCGTTTCGAGTGCACTGCCTTACCCTAATCGTCGAGGCACTGCCTTACCCTAATCGTCGAGGCACTGCGCTTACCCTAAGATCGTTTTCTGGGAGCCGCTTTGGATCCGGGGACCCAGCTGGGTCCCCAGATCCAAAGTCGGGTACCCAAATGACCGGTGTAACGTGCCGAAAGCGTCCCTGGCCCAAATTAACTCCCGGGAGTAAATCTGGGACGGCCTGGTTTTACTCCCGGGAGTTATTCTGGTCCTGGACCAGATTGACCCCCAGCCTGTTCCAAAATGACTCCCGGGAGTAAAACTGGATCACAGGACCAAAACAGCCCCCCCAACTTCTCTTGTCTTTTCAATGTATTCTTAGTTCTTAATATGGGAGTTAAAAACGGACAGGCCCAACATCACCCCCTCAGCTAATCAAAGTAAGTAGGGGAGTCAAACGGGGACAGCACCAAAACCGACCCCTACCGATCAGGTGCATCAAATTCTGCACAAGGGAGTTAAACGGGGACAGGACCAAAAACGCCCCCCTTACACATCAGATGCATAAAACACTGCAAAGGGGAGTCAAACGGAGACCGGACCAAAACCGCCCCCCTTACACATCAGATGCAGAACTCACTGCATAGGGGAGTGAAACGGGGACAGGACCAAAACCGCCCCCCTTACACATCAGATGCAGAAAACACTGCATAGGGGAGTGAAATGGGGACAGGACCAAAACCGCCCCCCGTACACATCAGATGCAGAAAACATTGCATAGGGGAGTCAAACGGGGACAGGACCAAAACCGCACCCAGCCCCTTACACATCAGATGCATAAAACACTGCGTGGGGGAGTCAAACGGGGACAGGACCAAAATCGCCCCTCTTACACATGTAGTTGTAACTACAAAACACTGCACAGGGGAGTCAAACGGGGACAGGACTAAAACCGCCCCCCTTATACATCAGATGCAGAAAACACTGCATAGGGGAGTCAAACGGAGACAGGACCAAAACCGCCCTCTTACACATCAGATGCAGAAAACACTGCATAGGGGAGTCAAACGGGGACAGGACCAAAACCGCCCCCCCCCTTACACATCAGATGCAGAAAACACTGAATAGGGGAGTCAAACGGGGACAGGACCAAACCCCCCCCCCCCTATTCATCAGAAGAAGCAAACACTGCACAGGGGAAGTCAAACGGGGACAGGACCAAAACCGCCCCTCCTACACAATTAGTTGTAACTACAAAACACTGCACATGGGAGTCAAACGGGGACAGGACCAAAACCGACCCCCTTCCCTCTTACACATCAGATGCAGAAAACACTGCATAGGGGAGTCAAACGGGAACAGGACCAAAACCACCCCCCCCCCCTTACACATCAGATGCAGAAAACACTGCATATGGGAGTCATACGGGGACAGGACCAAAACCGCCCCCCTTACACATCAGATGCAGAAAACACTGAATAGGGGAGTCAAACGGGGACAGGACTAAAACCGCCCCCCCCCCCCTATTTATCTGAAGAAGCAAACACTGCACAGGGGAGTCAAACGGGGACGGAACCAAAAACGCCCCTCCTATACAATTACTTGTAACTACAAAACACTGCACAGGAGAGTCAAACGGGGACAGGACCAAAACCGCCTACCTTACACATCAGATACAGAAAACACTGCATAGGGAAGTCAAACGGGGACAGGATCAAAACCGCCCCCCTTACACATCAGATGCAGAAAACACTGCATAGGGGAGTCAAACGGGGACCGGACCAAAACCGCCCCCCTTACACATCAGATGCAGAAAACACTGCATAGGGGAGTTAAATGGGGACAGGACCAAAACCGCCCCCCTTACACATCAGATGCAGAAAACACTGCATAGGGGAGTCAAACGGGGACCGGACCAAAACCGCCCCCCTTACACATCAGATGCAGAAAACACTGCATAGGGGAGTTAAATGGGGACAGGACCAAAACCGCCCCCCTTACACATCAGATGCAGAAAACACTGCATAGGGGAGTTAAATGGGGACAGGACCAAAACCGCCCCCCTTACACATCAGATGCAGAAAACACTGCATAGGGGAGTAAAACGGGGACCGGACCAAAACCGCCCCCTTACACATCAGATGCAGAAAACACTGCATAGGGGAGTTAAATGGGGACAGGACCAAAACCGCCCCCCTTACACATCAGATGCAGAAAACACTGCATAGGGGAGTCAAACGGGGACCGGACCAAAACCGCCCCCCTTACACATCAGATGCAGAAAACACTGCATAGGGGAGTTAAATGGGGACAGGACCAAAACCGCCCCCCTTACACATCAGATGCAGAAAACACTGCATAGGGGAGTAAAACGGGGACCGGACCAAAACCGCCCCCATTACACATCAGATGCAAAAAACACTGCATAGGGGAGTTAAATGGGGACAGGACCAAAACCGCCCCCCTTACACATCAGATGCAGAAAACACTGCATAGGGGAGTCAAACGGGGACCGGACCAAAACCGCCCCCCTTACACATCAGATGCAGAAAACACTGCATAGGGGAGTTAAATGGGGACAGGACCAAAACCGCCCCCTTACACATCAGATGCAGAAAACACTGCATAGGGGAGTCAAACGGGGACAGGACCAAAACCGCCCCCCGCACTCCATTACACATCAGATGCAGAAAACACTGCATAGAGGAGTCAAACGGGGACAGGACCAACACCGACCCCTACCGATCAGGTGCATAAAACACTGCATAAGGGAGGTAAACATGGACAGGACCAAAAACGCCCCCCTTACACATCAGATGCATAAAACACTGCATAGGGGAGTCAAACGGGGACAGGACCAAAACCGCCCCACCCCCCTCTTAAACATCAGATGCAGAAAACACTGCATAGGGGAGTCAAACGGGTACAGGACCAAAACCGCCCCCCCCCACTCCCTTACACATCAGATGCAGAAAACACTGAATAGGGGAGTCAAACGTGGACAGGACCAAAACCATCCCCCCTACCCCCCCCCCACCGGTATTCATCCGAAGAAGCAGACACTTCACAGGGGAGTCAAACGGTGACACAATTAGTTGTAACTACAAACACTGCATAGGGGAGTCAAACGGGGACAGGACCAAAACCGCCCCCCTTACACATCAGATGCAGAAAACACCGCATAGTCAAACGGGGACAAGACCAAAACCGACCCCTACCCATCAGATGCAGAAAACACTCCACAAAGGAGTCAAACGAGGACAAAACAAAAACCGCTGCCCCCCCCCCTCCCCCTACCCATCCGATACATAAAACAGTGCACAGGGGAGTCAAACAGGGACAGGACAAAAACCGCTTCCGTAACAAAATGAATACAAAGTCTAGGCCCTGGAGTTAATCAACCTCTGGTAAAACAGAGAACAAAGTTAATATTGTACTAACTGTATTGCAACTAACAAATCACAAACAATACATTGTTTTATTCGTTTATTTTAAACACGAAATATAGAACTTCCCTGTGCAGTGTTTGCTGCATTTGATGAGTAGGGAGAGGGGGGGGGGCGGTTTTGGTCCTGTCCCCCTTTGACTCCCATGTACAGTGTTTTGTAGTTACATCTAATGGTGTAGAGGGGGGAGGAAGCGGCTTTGGTCCTGTCCACGTTTGACTCCCCTGTGCAGTGTTTGCTTCTTGTGATAGGGAGGGGGGCGGTTTTGGTCCTGTCCCCGTTTGACTCCCCTGTGCAGTGTTTGCTGCATGTGATGGGTAAGGGTGGGGGGCGGTTTTGGTCCTATCCCAGTTTTACTCCCCCCATGCAGTGTTTGCTGCATGTGGTGGGTAGGGGGGGGGGGCGGTTTTGGTCCTGTCCCCGTTTGACTCCCCTGTGCAGTGTTTTCTCTATCTGATGGGTGGGGGTGGGGGGGCGGTTTTGGTCCTGTCCCCGATTGACTCCCCTCTGCAGTGTTTTCTGCATCTGATGGGTTAGGGGGGGGGGCGGTCTTGATCCTGTCCCCGTTTGACTCCCCTGTTCAGTGTTTGCTGCATGTGGTGGGTATGGGAGGGGGGGGGCGGTTTTGATCCTGTCCCCGTTTAACTCCCCTGTGCAGTGTTTTGTAGTTACAACTAATTGTGTAGGAGGAGCGGTTTTGGTACTGTCCCCGTTTGGCTCTCCTGTACCGTGTTTTCTGCATCTGATGGGTGGGGGGGGGGGGGGGCGGTTTCGGTCCTGTCCCCGTTTGACTCCCCTATGCAGTGTTTGCTGCATCTGATGGGTTGCGGAGGGGGGGGGACGGTTTTGAACCCGTCCCCGTTTGACTCCCCGGTTCAGTGTTTGCTGCATGTGACGGGAAAGGGGGGCGGTTTTGGTCCTGTCCCCGTTTAACTCCCCTGTAGAGTGTTTTCTGCATCTGATGGGTAGGGGGGGGGGGGCGGTTTTGGTCCTGTCCCCGTTTGACTCCCCTATACAGTATTTGCTGCATCTGATGGGTTGGGGGGGGGGGTGAGACGGGTTTGATCCCGTGCCCGTTTGACTCCCCGGTTCAGTGTTTGCTGCATGCGATGGGTAGGGGGGCGGTTTTGGTCCTGTCCCCGTTTGACTCTCCTTTGCAGTGCTTTTTGCATCTGATGGATAGGGGGGCGGTTTTGGTCATGTCCCCGTTTAACTCCCCTATGCAGTATTTGCTGCATCTGATGGGTAAGGGGGGGGGACGGTTTTGATCCCGTCCCCGTTTGACTCCCCGTTCGGTGTTTGCTGCATGTGATGGGTAGTGGGGCGGTTTTGGGCCTGTCCCCGTTTGACTCTCCTGTGCAGTGTTTTTTGCATCTGATGGATAGGGGGGCGGTTTTGGTCCTGACCCCGTTTAACTCCCCTGTGCAGTGTTTTCTGGATCTGATGGGTAGTGGGGGGGGGGGAGGGTGCGGTTTTGGTCCTGTCCCCGTTTAACTCTCCTGTGCAGTGTTTTTTGCATCTGATAGATAGGGGGGCGGTTTTGGTCCTGTCCCCGTTTAACTCCCCTGTGCAGTGTTTTCTGCATCTGATGGGTAGGGGGGGGGGCGGTTTTTTTTGTCCCGTCCCCGTTTGACTCCCTGGTTCAGTGTTTGCCGCATGTGATGGGTAGGGGGGGGGGTTAGTACTGTCCCCGTTTAACTCCCCGGTTCAATGTTTGCTGCATGTGATGGGTAGGGGGGCGGTTTTGGTCCTGTCCCCGTTTAACTCTGCTGTGCAGTGTTTTTTGCATCTGATAGATAGGGGGGCGGTTTTGGTCCTGTCCCCGTTTAACTCCCCTGTGCAGTGTTTTCTGCATCTGATGGGTAGGGGGGGGGGGCGTTTTTTTTGTCCCGTCCCCGTTTGACTCCCTGGTTCAGTGTTTGCCGCATGTGATGGGTAGGGGGGGGTTAGTACTGTCCCCGTTTAACTCCCTGGTTCAATGTTTGCTGCATGTGATGGGTAGGGGGGCGGTTTTGGTCCTGTCCCCGTTTAACTCTCCTGTGCAGTGTTTTTTGCATCTGATAGATAGGGGGGCGGTTTTGGTCCTGTCCCCGTTTAACTCCCCTGTGCAGTGTTTTCTCCATCTGATGTGTAGGGGGGGGGGGCGGTTTTGATCCCATCCCCGTTTGACTCTCCTCTGCAGTATTTACTGCATCTGATGGGTTGCGGAGGGGGGGGGACGGTTCTGAACCCGTCCCCGTTTGACTCCCCGGTTCAGTGTTTGCTGCATGTGACGGGAAAGGGGGGCGGTTTTGGTCCTGTCCCCGTTTAACTCCCCTGTGGAGTGTTTTCTGCATCTGATGGGTAGGGGGGGGGGCGGTTTTGGTCCTGTCCCCGTTTGACTCCCCTATGCAGTATTTGCTGCATCTGATGGGTTGGGGGGGGGGGGTGAGACGGGTTTGATCCCGTGCCCGTTTGACTCCCCGGTTCAGTGTTTGCTGCATGCGATGGGTAGGGGGGCGGTTTTGGTCCTGTCCCCGTTTGACTCTCCTTTGCAGTGCTTTTTGCATCTGATGGATAGGGGGGCGGTTTTGGTCATGTCCCCGTTTAACTCCCCTATGCAGTATTTGCTGCATCTGATGGGTAAGGGGGGGGGGACGGTTTTGATCCCGTCCCCGTTTGACTCCCCGTTCAGTGTTTGCTGCATGTGATGGGTAGTGGGGCGGTTTTGGGCCTGTCCCCGTTTGACTCTCCTGTGCAGTGTTTTTTGCATCTGATGGATAGGGGGGCGGTTTTGGTCCTGACCCCGTTTAACTCCCCTGTGCAGTGTTTTCTGGATCTGATGGGTAGGGGGGGGGGAGGGTGCAGTTTTGGTTCTGTCCCCGTTTAACTCTCCTGTGCAGTGTTTTTTGCATCTGATAGATAGGGGGGCGGTTTTGGTCCTGTCCCCGTTTAACTCCCCTGTGCAGTGTTTTCTGCATCTGATGGGTAGGGGGGGGGGGGCGGTTTTTTTGTCCCGTCCCCGTTTGACTCCCTGGTTCAGTGTTTGCCGCATGTGATGGGTAGGGGGGGGTGGGTTAGTACTGTCCCCGTTTAACTCCCTGGTTCAATGTTTGCTGCATGTGATGGGTAGGGGGGCGGTTTTGGTCCTGTCCCCGTTTAACTCTCCTGTGCAGTGTTTTTTGCATCTGATAGATAGGGGGGCGGTTTTGGTCCTGTCCCCGTTTAACTCCCCTGTGCAGTGTTTTCTGCATCTGATGGGTAGGGGGGGGGGGCGTTTTTTTTGTCCCGTCCCCGTTTGACTCCCTGGTTCAGTGTTTGCCGCATGTGATGGGTAGGGGGGGGGGGTTAGTACTGTCCCCGTTTAACTCCCTGGTTCAATGTTTGCTGCATGTGATGGGTAGGGGGGCGGTTTTGGTCCTGTCCCCGTTTAACTCTCCTGTGCAGTGTTTTTTGCATCTGATAGATAGGGGGGCGGTTTTGGTCCTGTCCCCGTTTAACTCCCCTGTGCAGTGTTTTCTCCATCTGATGGGTAGGGGGGGGGGGCGGTTTTGATCCCATCCCCGTTTGACTCTCCTCTGCAGTATTTACTGCATCTGATGGGTTGCGGAGGGGGGGGGACGGTTTGAACCCGTCCCCGTTTGACTCCCCGGTTCAGTGTTTGCTGCATGTGACGGGAAAGGGGGGCGGTTTTGGTCCTGTCCCCGTTTAACTCCCCTGTGGAGTGTTTTCTGCATCTGATGGGTAGGGGGGGGGGCGGTTTTGGTCCTGTCCCCGTTTGACTCCCCTATGCAGTATTTGCTGCATCTGATGGGTTGGGGGGGGGGGGTGAGACGGGTTTGATCCCGTGCCCGTTTGACTCCCCGGTTCAGTGTTTGCTGCATGCGATGGGTAGGGGGGCGGTTTTGGTCCTGTCCCCGTTTGACTCTCCTTTGCAGTGCTTTTTGCATCTGATGGATAGGGGGGCGGTTTTGGTCATGTCCCCGTTTAACTCCCCTATGCAGTATTTGCTGCATCTGATGGGTAAGGGGGGGGGGACGGTTTTGATCCCGTCCCCGTTTGACTCCCCGTTCAGTGTTTGCTGCATGTGATGGGTAGTGGGGCGGTTTTGGGCCTGTCCCCGTTTGACTCTCCTGTGCAGTGTTTTTTGCATCTGATGGATAGGGGGGCGGTTTTGGTCCTGACCCCGTTTAACTCCCCTGTGCAGTGTTTTCTGGATCTGATGGGTAGGGGGGGGGGAGGGGGCGGTTTTGGTCCTGTCCCCGTTTAACTCTCCTGTGCAGTGTTTTTTGCATCTGATAGATAGGGGGGCGGTTTTGGTCCTGTCCCCGTTTAACTCCCCTGTGCAGTGTTTTCTGCATCTGATGGGTAGGGGGGGGGGGCGGTTTTTTTTGTCCCGTCCCCGTTTGACTCCCTGGTTCAGTGTTTGCCGCATGTGATGGGTAGGGGGGGGGGGTTAGTACTGTCCCCGTTTAACTCCCCGGTTCAATGTTTGCTGCATGTGATGGGTAGGGGGGCGGTTTTGGTCCTGTCCCCGTTTAACTCTCCTGTGCAGTGTTTTTTGCATCTGATAGATAGGGGGGCGGTTTTGGTCCTGACCCCGTTTAACTCCCCTGTGCAGTGTTTTCTGGATCTGATGGGTAGGGGGGGGGGGGTGCGGTTTTGGTCCTGTCCCCGTTTAACTCTCCTGTGCAATGTTTTTTGCATCTGATAGATTGGGGGGCGGTTTTTGGTCCTGTCCCCGTTTAACTCCCCTGTGCAGTGTTTTCTGCATCTGATGGGTAGGGGGGGGGGGGCGGTTTTTTTGTCCCGTCCCCGTTTGACTCCCTGGTTCAGTGTTTGCCGCATGTGATGGGTAGGGGGGGGGGTTAGTACTGTCCCCGTTTAACTCCCCGGTTCAGTGTTTGCTGCATGTGATGGGTAGGGGGGCGGTTTTGGTCCTGTCCCCGTTTGACTCTCCTGTGCAGTGTTTTTTGCATCTGATTGATAGGGGGGCGGTTTTGGTCCTGTCCCCGTTTAACTCCCCTATGCAGTATTTGCTGCATCTGATGGGTAAGGGGGAGGGGCGGTTTTGATCCCATCCCCGTTTGACTCTCCTCTGCAGTATTTACTGCATCTGATGGGTTGTGGGGGGAGGGGGAGTCGGTTTTGATCCCGTCCCCGTTTGACTCCCCAGTTAAGTGTTTGCTGCATGTGATGGGTAGGGGGGGGGCAGTTTTGATCCTGTCCCCGTTTGACTCTCCTGTGCAGTGTTTTTTGCATCTGATGGATAGGGGGGGCGGTTTTAGCCCTGTCCCGTTTGACTCCCTTGTGCAGTGTTTTCTGCATCTGATTGGTAGGGGGGGGGGGGGGGGGTATTGGTCCTGTCCCCGTTTGACTCTCCTGTGCAGTGTTTTTTGCATCTAATGGATAGGGGGGCGGTTTTGGTCACGTCCCCATTTGACTCCCCCTTTCATTGTATTTTACATGCATTTTGTTAGGGGGCCTGTTTTGGTCTTGTCCCCGTTTTACTCCCATGATTTTTTCTGATGAGATTACTGACGCAGTCTTCAATTGCTCCTTTTAATAGGCTAGAGGGGGCCAGTCTGGGCCTGACCCAATCTGACTCTCATCGGTTCTAGATTAGCCCCCCAGGGGTCATTTTGGCACATCTAAATTTGTCCCAGAATGACTCCCGGGAGTGTATCTGGGCCAGTCCCAGATTTACTCTCTGTTGCATGGGGGGCTGTTTTAGGACAGACCCACTTTAACTCCCGGGAGTCATTCTGGTACTGAAAAATGTGCGCCAAACTAACTCCCGGGAGGCTGATCTGGAACACAGTAGAGTGCATAACATCAATTGTTCCTATGTAATCTTCATTCACCAGAGAGTGATTTTGGAACAGGCTGGGGGTCAATCTGGTCCAGGACCAGAATAACTCCCGGGAGTAAATCTGGGACGGCCTGGTTTTGCTCCCGGGAGTTAATTTGGGCCAGGGACGCTTTCGGCACGTTACACCGGTTGGTGACTTTTAAGGTGCCCAGAAACCATAGTTTATAAGGATATATGCTGCAGCATGAGAAAACCAGGCTAAAGTGTCAAAATATGAAAAATTACTTATTTATTTATTAACAAAGTACTAAAAATAATCTTCAAAATGCAAAACACCAAATTGTTTTATCTTTATTGGTTGATGTTTTATTATTTTTTTTAATATTTTATTTTATTGGGGGCTAATTTCCAGAAATTGCCTTCAAAGTTTTAAATTGTAAAATGATCATTACTTCACAACCAGAATTTTCCCATGCATGTATTTGGTATCAAAACAATCAGGAAGATGGCAGCAATATGGCAGTAAGTTGAGATAAGATGAGAAAATTCACATTATACACCATCCACACAATACTGAACATAAACAAATTAAAACAGTACGCACAATTTTATTTTGTACCCATCCATAATGCATAGTGTTTTTAAACATATTAGAAATAAAACAAGTGTTTAGCAAGTCTATAATAACTCAAACACATAATAATTAATATATCAAGAACATGGCCTGAATCAATCATTTTTCTAAAATAAACCATATCATAATGCCCCCCCCACCCCCCCCCCCCCCACCCCCCTCTTAAATCCCTCGTCCGTCAAGTATTCTTTTGTTTAATTGCAAGCAGCTAAATCAGCTCAGGCCTCAGTTCAAATAGTCAAACAAATATTACAAACCTAAAACAAAAGTTTCATTAGGTAGTTTTCAGTCCTAATATTAATCAAGCTTTAATAATTCCCCGATTCTCCACTCACTTCCGCACGTCGAATAAATCTGTCGCGTCACAGGTGTAAATCAAAATAACATGTCATTTTGCTCTATAAAGTTTAAATAAACACAAATATCAAAGCAAATACTAATTACTAGTAATTTGGTAAATAGTCCTCATGTTCATTTCCTAAAACAGACAAACCAACAATAATAAATACTGAGAACATAGTCAACTTGTCATGCTAGTAATATTGAATGCAGGCCAGACTACTTACCTTTTCAACCCTCCCCACCCCACCCCCACCCAACAAAATATACTACTGAAATATTTTCCACACTCCTCCTGTAATTCTTTCACTGATATCGCCTTTTCAACCTTTACCTAAATCCATGCAAGTAGAATGACGGATTATTAAAGACACGCCTATAGCGAAGAGGCCTACGAAACATGAATCATTGAATAAAAACAAACAGTATCGTTTAATAACGGGATCAAGCTTCTGCTCGTCAGAATCATAATCCTCATCACAGTTCCCACCGGCACCATCATAAAAATAGTCCGAAAGCAGGTCTTGGAGCTCTTCAGAAGCAAAACCGGGTCGATTCAAGGCCCTAGCTACTCTTGCAGACGACACATCTACTGATGCTGGAGACGAAGCCATCACTTCCGGTTTCCAAAAAGAATCGGTCACTTTGACAAATTGTTTCTAACAACTGCAACATAAATATTGCAAGAAAACACTTGAAATAGATGTAAGATGAGTTTATCTACATTAAAAAATTCACTTTGAACTAAACATCGTCGAAAATCTATAGGAAACACTTCCATTTTTCACGACCCGGCTAGAGACGCATTCGAACACAACTTGTGTCACAAGCAAGCTTCAGAACAAGGATTTTCATGAAAAATTCATACGCCACACACTTTTATGTACCAAAAAGTAGTATCAATAGGGACTTTTCACTCCCCAGACGTTATATATCAATCCACATTGGGGATTTCCCTTCATAGTCGGACAAGAAAAGTTGGGGCATCGGAGGTCAATTAGTGCCATTGTTTTAGCAAGGTGTGATCAACACCCTTATCAAAATCAACAAAAAAACAATGTTTTAATAATTTTGGAACAAAATCTGTTTGGGATATTAAAGAAAAGTCTTAAATAAAGACAAAGAGGCAACAATCTTAAAATTGGGGGTAGCCTATTTTTAGTGTTCTACAGCTGTAGCAGCGAATCAATCCTGGCGTCTTTAGCCGGGTTTTGTCATGCGGTGACACACGTCACACACACACACACACACACACACACACATACATATATATATATATATATATATATATATATATATATATATATATATATATATATATATATATATATATATATATATATATATATATATAT
This sequence comes from Oncomelania hupensis, assembly GCA_036898135.1. Taxonomy (NCBI): domain Eukaryota; kingdom Metazoa; phylum Mollusca; class Gastropoda; order Littorinimorpha; family Pomatiopsidae; genus Oncomelania; species Oncomelania hupensis. The sequence continues at coordinate 50,989,535 of CM072527.1, forward strand.
ATATATGCCCCATAACAGAAATGCCCCGTAACACATTGGTACATCGAAAATCCCACAACAGACCTCGTTTCTATATATATATCTACAACTACTTTGCTGATACATCGGACCGTAGTCAATTTTTTAAAACTATTTTTTAAAATAATAAATTCAGCCAGGCATACACAAGAAGTAGAAAATCTGGACACTAGATGATGATGTAGAAAATAGACTGATAACTCAGAGTTCACAAAGAACAGCACACTGACAGTTAACAGTATCACACTTCGTTATAGCCTGTGGACCCTATAAATAATGACTAATTAACTACCTTATTGCTAAGTTATACCAACAGTGGGCCTCCTCTATACAGTGGGCGAAAGAATTCCACGACTTTCCACTAGCCTTTAAAGTGTGATACTGTTAACTTTGACGTGAAATCTTCATTGGGACCATTGATTTATTACGTCCTTTGGTATACACAAGCCGTTCCTAGGAAACTCATCAAATATTGCCATTTAATCAACACTTACAGGGGCCATGGTATGAAGGCCGTTTTGTTTTTGTTTTTGTTTTTAATCATGCCTTTACTAAGGACATTTGCAGTATGTGACGGTGGGTCTATTGTTGCTGGGCTCTGCACAATGGAATGCTATTACCCACTCGTCTTTCTTCTGCGGGGTTAAATCACCCTTTGACTAATCTTAATACATTTATATGTATGGCCCGATCTGTGTGCGGATAGGGTTATAGAGATAGGGAGAAAATGGTATAAGGTTCACTGACACACTAGCTCTCGCACGGCTATGAAACGTAGGTAGTCCAGCCACTTGTTAACAGTAAATATCACACATTTATTTCCTCTACTCTATACTAATTCTAATCACTACATTAACTTAAATGTTCAAAACGTAATATATCTGGGATTAACTTAACAGTCCAAGATTTCACTTCGAGTAGTTCGCTCTTTGATGGGTCTATTTTGCTACTGTTCTCGATACATGCTATTGTCTCATCACTGGGCTTTGTTCTTGTTTGCCTAATGTTCGTTTTCAAGAGAGTGGACTACCGCACAGTCTTTCAAGATTAGTGTTTGTGCACTTGTTTGTGTCACTTAGCTGTATCGTTGAGGTGTGGGGCTGGTGTCTCCTCTTCTAGTTTGTTGACTACTGGGCTATCGGAGCTCAGATCTCGATGCTCCACTGCAGGCCACGTGTCAGGGTTGACTCTCAATGGGGTTTATCTCCTGCCGCGAACCAAGCCTGCTCGTCTGTAAAACATAAGACGAGTTTCTGCAATGCCTTGCTTACAAAGGGTGTGCAGAGCGCCTCACTGATCATGGCAGAAACAGCCCTCAGTGATCGCGTCACTTATACAGATAAGAGACGAACAATCTTCTAAGTCCGTGGTCCACTGGAATCTCCAACTTAATTCCTATACATATATACATCATGGCTAAATTAAACACAGGGAAAAGTAATTATTAATATACACATTCTGCGGTACAGCCACTGGTCTGCAATAATACACATAGGAGAAACAAAAGTTGGTCTCAAAAACCGGGGGTAGGGTTGAGGGTGGTTTAGTATCCCATGTCCTGTGAGTGTGTGTGTCATTGTTGAATAAAAGTGTGTGATTGTTCATCTGGCGTTTTGTGTTAGTTCTTTTGTTTGAGTTTCTATCCTACCACTTGTTGCTTTGAGCTTAACGTCGCGGAACCCACTCGGGTGACGCGACAGACATGCTGCTTGTAGCGGGGTAGGCGCTTACTGAGAGAGTTGTGATTAAAATCACCAAGGACGATGACATGGGCGTCGGGGTCTGAGTTTTCAATGGCAGTGATTTGTTTGGATAGTTCACTGAGGCGATGGTGGGGTTGCAGTGGGGTGGATGTAGACTCCCACTAGCACAATGGAGGAGAATTCACGGGGGAGATAAAAAGGGCGACACTTGAGGAAGATAGTTTCAAGGTGGGGGAGCAGAAGGTGGAGAGAACAGTGTTGTCGGTGCACCAGCGATCGTTAATCATGAAGCAGACGCCGCCTCCGTCCATCTTTCCAGATAGTACGAGGTTGCGGTCGGCACGGAAGATGGAGAAGCCTTGGGGTTGAAAAGCAGCATCGGGGTGGGAGGGTTGAAGTCAGGTTTCAGTGAGGCATACAATAGAACAGTCGCGAAGTTGCGTTGAGTACGGAAAAGATACAATAGTTCGTCGAACTTGTTGGTCAGCTTACGGACGTTGGAGAGAAGGATGCAGGGGAGAGAAGTACTGTAGAGAGCGACGGCGAAAGCGAACAAGCAGCCCGCCGCGCTTACCTCGCTTGCGCGTAGGCTTATCGCGTGGTAGCGCGCGTCAGGCGTTTGGGAGCCTATGCCTTCGTTCATCGCGCGGGAAAGAATGTCAGATTCAGCAATGGAAATCAACAAATTTGGAGTGTACTTGCCGTTCATACAGTCACGAATGCGAAGAAGTTCCTCACTCGAGTACGCTTGCACAACTCTCTCTACACTCAAACACACAACATTCCGCGGTTGCTTCCACAGTTCTTAAAACAGTGTGCAATTAGAGAGGTAATAATAGCGCCAAAGACGAGACACGCTCGCACTTGCACTCTATACTCAAACATCATTCGTGTCGCTCTTCAGCCTTTGCCATTCTTCCTCTACAGCAAGCGCAGGACACTGGTACATTGTGACTGACTGAGGCCGTTACCCTACAGCCAATCACAGATCTGTTCCACTGTACATCACTGAGCTAACTGCGCTCCCCAAATTAATTTTTAAAAATGGATTTGTGTATTTAAGCGCTGTTATATTGTAATGATTTTACTTACGGGCATCAAACACCACCTGTCTCCTTCCCCTGTAGACACTGTCACTCTTGGCCAAACCATTATTCCTATTTCATATTCTGTCAAAAACCTTGGGTTCCTCCTTGACAATATCCTCTCCATGTCATAATTCATCCGCAAAACCTGTCAAATTTGCAACTTTCAGCTCCGTACCGTAGAATAGGCCTTGCCTGCAAGCATCTGACCACTGACGCTACAGCCAAACTCATTTCCTCTCTTGTCCTGTTACGCTTAGACTACTGTAACTCTCTTCTGGCTGGACTTCCTTCATCTTCTGTTCATCTGCTCCAACGTGTTCAGAACTCAGCTGCTTGTATGGTTCTCAAAATGAAAAAAAATCTGATCACACATACCACCTACGTTCTCTCCACTGGCTTCCTGAATCTCAGAGGATTACCTACAAAATAGACCTATGTACTTTCTGTTACAAGTGCGTCCATAGATTAGCCCCTTCCTATAGCTCCCAGAACATTCACTTCTACAAGCCATCTAGAAAACTTCGTTCCTCCTCTGTGTTACGATTGAGGCGCGCACGATAGATCCGATCTTTCTTTCTTTCTTTTCTTTTTTTGTGTGTGCAAATCAGGCAATAATAGAGTATTTTTACCTTTGATTTGATTTTGGGTTGTTGCTAGAAGAAGCTTTGTATAAAGTTCTTAATTTTCGTCGGTCGATATTGTTGAGAATTTTCTGGAATTACTTGTTTATTATCGACCGAGGATTCGAGATAGGTAATGGTAATAGCTAAGTGATTTGCCTAACCTAAAGTGCGTTCTATGACGTAAGATAGTGCATTATTTCGGTGACGAGTTTTATTTTGATTGGGTGTTATTGCATTATGCTAGAATGTTCGAACGTTTTCTCGATTGCAGAGAGGCAATATAAGTAATGCATTGTCTGCTTGTAGGAGTGACTTATGATGATTTTTGATGATGATCTTTCTAATCATTTTCGGAAAGCAATCTTGTATGCAGTTGTTGCTGTTTGCTGAATAAAGTTATAAAACTTTATACGACGACTCCTGCCTTGTTGCTGAGTGAACAGGCTGCGTGGATAAACGAATTCGAGTTACACTTATCAAGATTAAAGCATCGGGGCTGAATCAACGACTGATAAATACTCGTGTAACAATCCAACATCCTCTTGCTACAAATGCCCTGCTACAAACTCTCCTCTGCAGACTGTCGAACCTTCTCAGTGCGTGGTCCTTCAGCTTGGAACTCTCTTCCTCTCTCTCTCTCTCTCTCTCTCTCTCTCTCTCTCTCTCTCTCTCTCTCTCTCTCTCCCTCTCTCTCTCTCTCTCTGCAGCTCTCCGAACATAGCCACTTTTAAGTCCTACTTGAAAACACATCTCTTCCTTTAAAATGTCTGACCTCGCCTCCCATCACCATCATCATTCCTTTTTTTCTGATTATATAGCTTAATTATACCTTTTGAAACGCTAAACTCCTTTTTATTTTTGTTAAATTGTCTGCTTATGCGGTTTTTGTTACTTTGTTGTTACTACTAAAAGTATAACGTTACCGTTAGATTTTGTCAATTTGTTTGGAAGGTTGGTTGATTGTGCTGGTTTAAAATGAATAAATTGTTGTTTTGGTTAATAGATGGCTGACGGCTGACCAATCAGCCATCGATCTATAAAGAGAATACTATAAATTTTTTCTGTATTATTGTGGAATTTGAATTTTATGGACAATCTCAACAATGATCCAAGGTAATTTTTTTTATATTATCACCAAGCTGAAGGCTTGTTTAATTTTGTGAATTTAAGCTAGTCACATTGATTGTAATATGTAGAACTATACTGGAAATTTGTTGTGATTTCCACTGAACAAGTTGTTGTTCTGACTTCGTTTATCAATAATATGCCATCACTGAAGATTTTTTCTCTTTTTTGTTTTAAACTTGCGGGTCATTTTATTTCATACTTTTTCTGTCGTTTTTTTTTGCGTTTATTTAAAAATAAAAAAGAGAAAGCTATTATTACTGAAATAATGTTTGATTTTGTATTGATACTACTACTACTACTACTACTACTACTACTACTACTACTACTACTACTACTACTACTACTACTACTAATAATAATAATAATAATAATAATAATAATGGATGCTATATATGCGCTATATATGGACCGACACTAAATGTCCCTGAAATGGTTTTTAGATAACTCGGAATTCCTATCCTACCCTATCCTGTCCCGTAACCCGGAGGTCGTAGGGGCACCACAGATGATCGTTTAACCAGCATACTCCATCTTTCTCTGTCCTCAGCAGCCCTGATGGCTTCGCTCAGTGTCAAACCAGTCCATTCTCGAATGTTGTCCTCCCACCTCTTTTTCGGTCTCCATCTTCTTCTACTTCCTTGCACTGTGCCTTACAGAATAGTCTTTGCAAGGCCTGATGATCTGGGAATTGCCTCTGAAAAAAAACCAATACAAACAACAGCAAAAACCACGTATACCTGTTACTACTACTACTACTACTACTACTACTACTACTACTACTACTACTACTACTACTACTCCAGTATTTTTCTTGTTATTCTTTTTGTTTTTCTTACTATTGCTATTGTCGTTGTTTTTTGTTGTTATTCTTCCTCTTCTTAAAGCTCACGCCATCTTTATTAAAATTCAAGAGGCGTAAGAAAAGCTGACCTGTGGGTAACTTATAACATGTAACACGCGTTTTAATTTTACCCGTCACGTCACCCGAGGGGGTTCCGCGACGTCAGCTCAACAACGAGTGGGGAGATAGAAACTCAAACGAAAAAAAACTAACACAAAATGCCAGACTAACAATCACACTCTTTTATTCAACGATCAAACACACATACACAGGACAATGGGGTACTAAACCACCCTCCACCCCTATCAAGACCCCTAACCCAGTATTTACTAACAATTACCTCCCTTGTTTACCTGAAAAAAAAAACAGAACTAAACATCAACAGGTTTCCCACAACAATGTACAACAAATAGCAATAAACAATCAAATTCAAATCAATACAATTTTCAGCTGAAGAAACGGAGCTGCAAATCTTATAAATTCAAACTATCATCCAAGCTAGCTTGCAGGTCAGAAGCACTGTTCAGAAACTGTCAGTTATTCAGAGCTCAGTAGGAGCTAAAGCAGTTATTCACTCAACATGATGAAATGATTTACATTAAATAAATGAAGTATGTTTTTAGGTGCGTGTCGTGCAAATCTGTGTGTGCGTGGGTGTGGTGCGTGTAGTTCCTGTGGCAATGGAGGCTCCAACGGCGGCGCCCACAATCCCAAAGAAAGACGTGGCGGTGGTGGCGAAGAGATTCGACAACGTCCACACCTCCCAGCTGCAAAGGCAGAGGTTCCAGAGCGGATGCACACACGGCACAATGGTACAGATGTAGTGGAGGAATAAATTACATCAGCAAAACATCAAAAACAGCCCAACAGCCCAATCCTGTAGACAAATATAGAGTCTTAACAGTTCGCCTACAAAACTCAAATACTACATAACATAATACGCCTTCCGCCGTCCGCCATCTTGACCTGGTTATACATAATAATAATGATAATACTACAGGATGCTATACATACATCTCAATAATATAATGCAACTCCTAATACTAATAATCCATACTCCTTCCATAAGCACAGTTGTTTATATAAATATACATAATTATTACGACTACACTTCAGCCACACAGTCCCAATTCGTTCCATCCTCATCTCCATCCTCACCATCCCTCTCAACTGTTATAATACATTATGATTATCTCCCTTCATCCATATTATCCTATCATACTATAATATAAACACGCTCCCCTCATATCCATTACCTTCTTCACCCCCTCTCCAGCATAGTACAATTATCTCTCTTCCTTCAAATACATTACCTCTCTCTCTCTCTCTCTAACATGCATTCTTCATCGTCACCTTTTAGCAACAACAGCAACGACATTTTCCGTTTATGTAATAACAAGAAAATCATAAGAAAATCATACAAAATCAATAAATTACTATTTATCAAATACACTCCTTTCCCCTCATTCACCATCATTCATACGCGTACGCAGTCTCGAAGTGCTCGCCACAGAGGAAATGAATTACAGGGTTTTTACTCACCTTTTAAGTCTCGGCTTGTGACACACCCAGACGTACACTGTACAACACACCACTATACAATACACACACTGAGTGTGATTGTTGACTGTCTATGTATAGGTAAATGTAGAATGTTCTAGTCATGCCTCTACCTGTTAAGCACTGCCATTATAATCATGTATAGCCCGTGATATGTATAGTTTAAGACAACAATTAACTTGTGCTGTTGTTAGATTATTGTTTGTGGGTGTGTGTGTGCGTGTGGGTGTGTGTGCTTTTTCTGCATGAATGTAAAATTATTAGTTATTATTGATGTGCGGTTTAGATTGTGAATGTCTGTATTTGATTGGAAATTAAGGTTGCTGCTGTGCCATTAGAAATGAATGTATCTCTGCTGCTTGTGTATATAAAATGGATATATTGCATGCTCCTTGCGGACGACGAGCCAAAGACAAATTTCTGTATGTGATGAACATCAGACAATAAAGTTATATTGTATTGTATTGTATTGTATTGTATTGTAAAGTCCAAGGCCAATCCCTCAACAAAGTGCATAGCTTCAAATATTTAGGAGCCATTGTATCAGACAATGGGTCTCGACAGGAAGTTCTCTCCAGGATCGCACAAACTGCTGCCCTGGCAAGGTTGAAGCCCATTTGGAAAGATAAGACCACCAGTCTACATTCCAAGATAAGGCTGCTGCGCTCTATTGTCATCTCCATCTTCTTATACGCTTGCAAAACAGCAGATCTACAACGAAGAATATAAAGCATGGAGATGAGGTGCTACAGAAGACTTCTGGGCATTTCATATACCCTGCACATCACCAACGACGAAATCCAACAGACCATCACAAAAACCATTGGACAACACGATGACCTGCTCACAGTGGTGAAGAAACGGAAACTCCGATGGTACGGCCTCGTCACCAGATCATCTGGCCTTGCAAAGACCATCCTGCAAGGCACAGTGCAAGGAGGTAGAAGAAGAGGGAGACCGAAAAAGAGATGGGAGGACAACATTCGAGAAAGGACTGGTTTGACACTGTGCAAAGCCATGAGGGTTGCTGAGGACAGGAAAGATGGAGTACGCTGGTTAAACGATCATTGGTGGTGCCCCAACGACTTCCGAGTTCCGGAATAGGATAGGATAGGATATTAATTATTTTAGTTTGTTTATTAAGGACTAGCTGTAATACAGGTCTATAGGACCTAATGCTATTATACTATTAAATGTTTCGATGGTTTGTCCAAATAACACCGTGTAAACAAGTACACACACACACGCACACACCAACACAACAGAAGAAGAAGAAGAAGAAGAAGAAGAAGAAGAAGATGATGATGATGATGATGATGATGATGATGATGATGATGATGATGATGATGATGATGATGAAGGAACGAGAGAGGGAGAGATAGAGAGAGAGAATGAGTGAGTGAGTGAGTGAGAGTAAGAGAGTAATGTAATGAAAACGTTCCTTATGTAATTCTGTCTGTATTTATTGTGTTATATTCCACTCCCTGTTCCTTTTCCTACGTCATGGGGGAGCTTAATTCAATCAATGATGAAAACAAAATCAAAATTTTAAAAAAAAGAAGAAGAAAAGGAAGAGCAAAAAGAAGAAGAAGAAGAAGAAGAAGAAGAAGAAGAAGAAGAAGAAGAAGAAGAAGAAGAAAAAGAAGAAGAAGATGAAGACTTCACCGGAATACCGGTACTATCAGATTTAATTGACTTCACTTGTGATATAATTTATTTACGTCATTTAATAAACATCAAACACTTCTTGCCTATGGGCCATGTAACAAAGGAAAGTAAAGAAGAAGTCATTGAAATAGTATATAGCAACATACACCCCAGGGTGATAATAAAAAGCTCAAAAAAGGGTATTTCACACCATGTCATTAATACAAAGCCACGACCAACAGTATTAGTTTTATCATCGCTGCACATAACTCGTTTAAACAGAATAGAATGATATTTAGTGTTTTCATTACCTGAATTTTATGTTCATTTGTTTATAATTTATTATGTTGTCTAATATGACAGGTATTATACATTCCAGCTATTTGTGCATACCCTAGACGTTTTAAAACAAAAATATAATGAGATCAGTACATATCCTATCCTATCCCGTAACTCGAAAGTCGTTGGAGCATCACAGATGATCTTTTAACTAGCATATACCGTCTTTATCTTTCCTCAGCAACCCTTATGGCTTCACTCAGTGTCTAGCCAGTCTATTATTGAATGTTGTCCTCCCACCTCTTTTTTTGTCTCCTTCTTCTTCTGCCTCCTTGCACCGTGCCTTGCAGGGTGGTCTTTGCAAGGTCTGATGCTCTGGTGACGTGGCCATAACATCGGAGTTTCCGTTTTACCACAGTTAGCATGTCATCCTGTTGTTCAGTGGCTTGCGTGATGGTCTGTCGGACTTCGTCGTTGGTGATGTGCTGGGTATAGGAAATGCCCAGAAGTCTTCTGTAGCACCTCATCTCCATGCTTTGTATTCTTATTGTAGATCTGCTGTGAGAGTCCATGTTTCGCAAGCGTATAGGAAAATGAAGATGACAAGGGAGCGCAACAGCCTTATCTGGGAATGTAGACTGATGGTCATTTCTTTCGAAATGGGCTTCAATATTGTCAAGGCAGCAATTGTTTGTGCGATCCTGGAAAGGACTTCCTGTCTGGACCTATTATCTGATACAATGGCTCCTAAATATTTGAAGCTATGCACCGTTTTGAAAGCTTGGCCTTGGACTTTGATGTCCGTGTTGATGCCATTGGTGTTGTGATCATTTTGGTCTTCTTTGCACTTATTTCGATTCCAAAGTCTCTGGAAGTGGTGTCAAGCCTCTGTACCAGTTGTTCAAGTCCTTGTTCCTCCCCAGCCAATTCATCAATGTCATCCGCAAAACGGAGGTTGGAGATTGCTCTACCCCCTATGCTGGCTGAGATTGAAAATCTGCTCAGTGGCACTTCGCCCTGTCCTGAGTCCTGCTTGTTCTTCAGCTATGATTTGTTCAGCTTGGGGTTTCAACCTGCTGAGTATTATTTTCAGGAGGACTTTGCTAGGATAGGTCAATACAGCGTCTGTTGAAGTGGACCTAAGTGGGCTTGGCGAGGTAACTAGAGCCGACGTTGATGGTGCAAACGAAATAACGCCTGACAAGATTTGGTACAATACGAAGTCTCTTTGTGGCCCACTCAGATAGATACGCAGGCTATACATTGTAGCTAGACGTATATATCACCATTATTATTATATATTATTTGAATGTTAGCAGTCCTCTGTTATATTTCGTTATTTTGATGCCACGTCAAGTTGGTTAAAGTGTTGGTACTGGTTAAAAACATAAAAGGGTAAGGTTGTCCCCGTAACCTCTCGGTCGTTGGGAAGGGAAGCGTTTGGGATCTCCCTTTTTCTAGGCTTGCTTAGTGAGGGCGGTGCCTATCCTCTCCATCGCTGCTTTACCTTCCCGATTCTCAAGAGATGCAGGTACCCGGTCACTGCCCGGGTGGACAAGTGGTGTGCGTCGTGCGCTTATTTTAATCTTTTTGTGTCGTTTGGGCTTGTGGCCTTTGTCAGTCGTTGTTTCACCTAGGCCTTTCCAGCGCAGTTCGCTGATACCTAGAACGTTCCATCGATAGTGGTCCAGCTCGTGGGCCAGTTCTTCTAATTTTCCTTCCGCAGTTAGGGTCCTGACATTCCAGGTTCCTATGACGATGTTGTTTCTCGTGCGGATCTTGCTAATTTGTCCATCAGTAGCATACTTTTCACCTCCGTCCTGGTGGCCAACGGAAGGCGCGGTCCTTGTGTAGCCGGGCGACGACCGATCCGGCATGGAATTAGTGGATAGCCTCATCATGTGTTGTGTCTTGGGCAAAAAAAGACCTGGCAGGGCCCAATCCTCTCCAGGCTGTTGGCCACAGCCGAAATCCACGAATACAGTGTGGCTCGCCTTGGCCCTGAGCACGTGGTCGTTGAACCTGTAGTAACGTGAGGTTCCTCCGCCCTGGCCGGTGACTTCTGTGTAGAAGACTTTCGCCCAGTGATGCCGTGCTAACATCACCCCTGTTAGTCGCCTCTTACGACACGCCGGGAAACGTTGGGTCTATTCTATTTGCCCGAACCCACAGAAGCTCTATTTCAGCGGTAGAGATGACAGGCACGAACACGGCGTTGGATTCTTGGTCCACAAGAACATTCTAGCCACTGTCATGGGTTGCCGCCCAGTCTCCAGTAGACTCATTACCATCCGTCTGAGAGCAACCCCTTTCAACATTACCATCATCCAGGCCTATGCTCCAACATCAGACTATGAAGACAGCGAAGTGGAGGATTTTTATGAAAATATACAGGCGGCCCTTGACCAAGTGCCGAAGAAGGACATAGTCATAGTGCAAGGCGACTGGAATGCCAAGGTTGGCCAAGATGCGCACCACAACTGGGGAGACACATGCGGACCCCACTGCAACAACGAGACAAATGACAGGGGTCTGAGGCTATTGGAGTTTGCCAGATACAACAATCTGGTACTGGCAAACACGCTTGGTCTCCACAAAAAATCCAGACGATGGACATGGCACAGTCCCGGCGGGGAACATCACAACCAGATCGACTACATCATGGTCAAGAAACGCTTCAGATCAAGCATCAACATTGGCAGGACACGCACTTTTCCAGGAGCAGACATTGGAAGTGACCACGATCTCGTGATGATGTCTTTCCGGCTCCATTTGAAGAGAGTAAATACAGCAAAGTGCACTAGGCTGAAGTTCGACCTGGACAAACTGCAAGACCCGGAGGTGGCAAAAAAAATTTCAGGCCACAATTGGAGGGAAATTTGCACCACTGCTTATTTTTGGGGCAGGCGAAGTAGATGTCAACACCATGACCAATACCTTCAACTCAGCTGTAACAGATGCCGCCACTGAGATCCTTGGCAAGCACCGACCAAAGAAGAAGCCGTGGATCACACCTGAACTTTTGGATCTGTGTGATAAACAAAGAGAGTTAAAAAAGAAAAAGAACACCTCACAGGGAGCTGATGTCTACCGAAAAATCAACAATGACATCCGAAAAGGCATGCGCACAGCAAAGGAGAACTGGATAGAAGATCAATGCCAGGAAATAGAGAACAATCTGAACAAGAACAACAGCAAGAAGGCCTACCAGACTGTGAAGCGGCTGACAAGTGTTAAACAGCCCAAAGTCTCCACTATCCAAAGCAAGTCTGGCATTTGCCTTACAGAAGAACAAGAAGTCTTGGACAGATGGACAGAGTACTGCTCTGACCTTTACAACCATACACCAAATGGAGACCCATCAGTTCTAGCATGTCCCGAGAGCAGAGAAGAAGAAGAAATCCTCCCAATTCTCCGGGAAGAAGTTGAGGCAGCAGTGCAATCGCTGAAGAAAGGAAAGTCAGCGGGAGTGGACAACATACCAGCGGAACTGCTACAAGCAGGAGGAGAAGCGATGACTGATGCTCTCACCATTATCTGTAACAAGATCTGGCAGAGTGGGGAATGGCCTACACCATGGACCCAGTCGCTTATCATCACTCTTCCCAAAAAAGGTAACCTTCAGGAGTGTGAAAATTACCGCACCATCAGCCTCATCAGCCATCCCAGCAAGGTCCTCCTGAAAATAATACTCAACAGGTTGAAACCACAAGCTGAACAAATCATAGCTGAAGAACAAGCAGGATTCATGGCAGGGCGAAGTACCACTGAACAGATTTTCAACCTCAGAATAATCTGTGAGAAATACCTACAGCACCAACAACATCTATATCATGTGTTCATAGACTTCAAGAAGGCATTTGACCGAGTCTGGCATGCAGCTCTATGGGCAACCATGAAAGTGTACAACATCAGCCCTAAAATTATAGAAGTCATCAAAAGCCTGTATGACAAGGCTACCAGTGCAGTCCTCCATAACAGCGTCATCGGGAACTGGTTCAGAACAACAATCGGTGTGCGTCAAGGATGCCTACTCTCCCCAACACTCTTCAACATCTTCCTAGAGCGCATCATGTCAGATGCTCTTGCAGATCACGAAGGCACAGTCAGCATAGGGGGCAGAGCAATCTCCAATCTTCGTTTTGCGGATGATATTGATGGATTGGCTGGAGAGGAACAAGAACTTGAACAGCTTGTACAGAGGCTTGACACCACCTCCAGAGCTTATGGAATGGAAATAAGTGCAGAGAAGACCAAAATGATGACCAACAACACCAATGGCATCAACACGGACATCAAAGTACAAGGCCAATCCCTCAACAAAGTGCACAGCTTCAAATATTTAGGAGCCATTGTGTCAGACAATGGGTCTCGACAGGAAGTCCTCTCCAGGATCGCACAAACAACTGCTGCCCTGACAAGGTTGAAGCCCATTTGGAAAGACAGAACCATCAGTCTACATTCCAAAGTAAGACTGCTGCGCTCTCTGGTCATCTCCATCTTCCTATATGCTTGCGAAGCATGGACCCTCACAGCAGATCTCCAACGAAGAATACAAAGCATGGAGATGAGGTGCTACAGAAGACTTCTGTGCATTTCCTATACCCAACACATCACCAACGTTGAAGTCCGACAGACCATCACACAAGCCATTGGACAACACGATGACCTGCTCACAGTGGTGAAGAAACGGAAACTCCGATGGTATGGCCACGTCACCAGATCATCAGGCCTTGCAAAGACCATTCTGCAAGGCACAGTGCAAGGAGGTAGAAGAAGGGGGAGACCGAAAAAGAGGTGGGAAGACAACATTCGAGAATGGACTGGTTTGACACTGAGCGAAGCCATGAGGGCTGCTGAGGACAGAGAAAGATGGAGTATGCTGGTTAAGCGATCATCTGTAGTGCCCCTACGACCTTCGGGTTATGGGACAGGATAGGATAGGATAGGTGTCGTTTGGTGGCCACCCATCCAAGTACCAACTGTTCTTGCGCAATTTGGCTCTCGACCTCAAAAGCACGTGATGATTAGTTTTGAAAGAAAGCTATGGGCGTGATGAAATAAAATACATCCCAAATGAATAGTCCCGTGGAAAACGGCCTCCATTTGCTTTATAGCCTCTTTTGCTTCGATTGTTGGCGGTGTTGGAAGAGAGAGAGAGAGAGAGAGAGAGAGAGAGAGAGAGAGAGAGAGAGAGAGAGAGAGAGAGAGAGAGAGAGAGAGAGAGAGAGAGAGAGTATTTTGATGACGTGCACAGAGATGATGGTAATGGGTGGTGTAAGAGTAGTGGGACGTGACAAAAGGGCTGTGGGGGAGAGAGGTGTCAGGGGCAGGTGGGGAGGGTAAGGCTGAGAGAGGGCAAGGAATACAACCATTATTATTTAAGCTAGATAGATGATTTTCTTGAATTTATCTGATCGTACCTAAAAAGACCTGAACTGAGCTGACTTGTCTGTACTGTACTGTACCCGAATTTATCTGATCGTACATGAATAGACCTGAACTGAGCTGACTTGTCTGTACTGGAATGGAACAGCAGCGTTTCAACTTTCATCATTAAAGTGAGCTTGATGTTATTGTCTTTTCAGCCACGCTGTATAGTATGATCACACAATATTTTATTAATCTACGTTATTGAGGTGAAACTCTCTCAGAAGCGTATACGCAGCTTAAAAAAAAAAGATTGGGTTTGTTTGGCAACGTCTATCTGAGCGGCCCAATATATTTTGTATTGAGTCGTTCTTATATAGCGTTTATCCTGCTCAAGGCGCTGGCCGATACAGGATCAAAACTCAAACCGCCCGAGGAACCCGCTTGCAGCCTTTGGGCGCATAGTCTGACGCCCAGGCGACTGAGCACAACCCTGGGTGAGCGGGGATAGGGATAAGGGACCTAGTGCGTGCTGGGTGTATTTGTGTAGTCGTTACAGTCAGTCAGCGCCACCCGATTCAACACCTACACAATCAGTCGTACAGAAACAGTCACCGTCATAACCCCCAACACACGCTGGTAGCGTGGAGTTACGCTGCGGTGACTTCATGTGTTAGCGCCTGTTCAAGATTCATATATTTATTGTCCCTGTAAATTACAAACAATTTTGGTTTGTGGTGTGACAATTCCGTATACAAAGACAATACTACAGACAAAACTAATATAGCACAAAAATTATATATATATATAACTAATACTAATTTTTTTTTATAGTACCGTATTAAACCCAACTATATTATAATAGATGTCGTGATCGGCCCCTTTCTCCTCTACTCCCAGTCAGAGCAATTAAATGGAACGTTGACAAAACAAAACAAATCATTTATTTATTTTTTTTTATTTTTATTTTTTTGGGTGTCGGATAGCGCAGTGGTTGGAGCACTCGCTACTGTGTCGCAAGTTAAGCACCGTCCAGTGCGGTTAGCACTGGGATGGGTGACTGCAAAAACGTGAAGCGACAAATAACAACGCCCCCAGTTGACTCAACTGTGACTGAGTATCTACTCTCTTAAGGGTGGGGAAGGTAAAGCAGCGAGGGAGAGAGATGGGCATCACCCTCATTACGCTGGCCCAAGATAAGTGTGATCTCCAACATCACGCTACCCTACGGCCACAAGGCTATGGGACTACCTTTACCTTTTTTTTACCTTATTTATTTATCTATGTAGCGCGCACAAACACGCACACGCACACGCACACGCACATGCGCGCACGTGTACCGCACACGCACACACACACGTATAATATACACACAACCACGTGTTCCCAGGTTATTAGCCAAAAGTCGCACTTTTAGAGCACGGAGTTGGTTAGAGGAGAGAGAGAGAGAGAGAGAGAGAGAGAGAGAGAGAGAGAGAGGGGGGGGGGGGGTGGAGGATGGGAAAGAAAAGAGTATAATTTGATTTTGTCACGTAAATGGGGATGATGCATCGGATGGTGTGGGGACACTGGGAGGAAAAGTTGGGAAGAAATGGGTGGGGGGAATGAAGGGGGAGGGGGCATAGTAAATGTGAAAACGCCCACATTACTTTAAACCAAACAAGACTGATTTCAGTATTGTTTTCTCTATAAAAACTCTAATAAAGACCGATTTAATTTTGTTTTTCTTTTCAAAACGCACTTATGACTACATTGAAACCCAAATTGTAAATTAAAAAACAAAAAAGCATCAAAACCAATACACCATTATTTAGTCAGGCATGTGTGAACGTGCTTGTGTGTCTGTGTTTGTGTGGATGTGTGTGTGTGTGGGGGGAGGTGTGCATGTGTGTCAACGTGTGTGACTGAGCTTGCACTAATTAATGGATATGTTTTTTAATTTTTAATTTTATATTACAATCACAATGTATTAGGCGTATCCATTTTTAAAACAAGTCAATGATTTCAATCATTGTTAAAAGTTCAAAAGGTATTAAAGGCGCAGCCCCATACACAGAATCTAACGCAAGCCGCCCGAGGTGCCCACTAAAATATTTTTTTTAATAAAACGATATACATCGTATGGCTTAATGGTCTGACCGTGTGAGTTTTGAAAATGCGCTTGCTTAAAAACATTTATAAGCTTACTTGTCAAAAATAGAATAACTTCTAAAACCCTTTCACTTTTCAAACCATGGACTCGGTCCTTCAGTAGTAGTAGTCCGGTTGTCGATCAGTGGGTTAGTCTGTCGGTCCGTTGTTCGGAATGTAACAGTTTTGCTCAAAACACACTTTGGGCCTTATCTCAACAATAACTTAACCGAAATTCTGTAGTTTTACTTCGTGGATACTTTCACTTTAACTACTGCTATTCATGTTAGATCAGTCGTATTTGTACTTTCTCCAAGATCAAGGTCATTGCGCTTCACCAATTTCTACACTCGTTTTTCGCTGAATTTAACAAATCGCTGATCCGACTTTGATACTTGTTTTGCTTGCAGAGAGTTCAGATTGTGGCCTATCATTCCATGTTTTGCTTGCAGAGAGTTCAGACTGTGGCCTATCATTCCATGTTTTGCTTGCAGAGAGTTCAGATAGTGGCCTATCATTCCATGTTTTGCTTGCAGAGAGTTCAGATAGTGGCCAATCATTCCATGTTTTGCTTGCAGAGAGTTCAGATAGTGGCCAATCATTCCATGTTTTGCTTGCAGAGAGTTCAGATAGTGGCCTATCATTCCATGTTTTGCTTGCAGAGAGTTCAGATTGTGGCCTATCATTCCATGTTTTGCTTGCAGAGAGTTCAGATTGTGGCCTATCATTCCATGTTTTGCTTGCAGAGAGTTCAGACTGTGGCCAATCATTCCATGTTTTGCTTGCAGAGAGTTCAGATAGTGGCCTATCATTCCATGTTTTGCTTGCAGAGAGTTCAGATAGTGGCCTATCATTCCATGTTTTGCTTGCAGAGAGTTCAGATAGTGGCCAATCATTCCATGTTTTGCTTGCAGAGAGTTCAGATAGTGGCCTATCATTCCATGTTTTGCTTGCAGAGAGTTCAGATAGTGGCCTATCATTCCATGTTTTGCTTGCAGAGAGTTCAGATTGTGGCCTATCATTCCATGTTTTGCTTGCAGAGAGTTCAGATTGTGGCCTATCATTCCATGTTTTGCTTGCAGAGAGTTCAGACTGTGGCCAATCATTCCATGTTTTGCTTGCAGAGAGTTCAGACAGTGGCCTATCATTCCATGTTTTGCTTGCAGAGAGTTCAGATAGTGGCCTATCATTCCATGTTTTGCTTGCAGAGAGTTCAGATAGTGGCCTATCATTCCATGTTTTGCTTGCAGAGAGTTCAGATAGTGGCCAATCATTCCATGTTTTGCTTGCAGAGAGTTCAGATAGTGGCCAATCATTCCATGTTTTGCTTGCAGAGAGTTCAGATAGTGGCCTATCATTCCATGTTTTGCTTGCAGAGAGTTCAGATAGTGGCCTATCATTCCATGTTTTGCTTGCACAGAGTTCAGATTGTGGCCAATCATTCCATGTTTTTTTTTTCTTTTTCTTCTTAGTATGAAGCCCAGTGACAACACCGCCAACAACATTAACACTTTTGAAAATGCTTAGTCTTCGGCTATGTGCGTCAGTGTCTAGAAATACATTTCAATGGCTTGCCTTCTTGTTTATTTTGTGTGTGCACAAAAA
Organism: Oncomelania hupensis; assembly: GCA_036898135.1. Taxonomy (NCBI): domain Eukaryota; kingdom Metazoa; phylum Mollusca; class Gastropoda; order Littorinimorpha; family Pomatiopsidae; genus Oncomelania; species Oncomelania hupensis. Next base: position 51,007,527 of record CM072527.1, read on the forward strand.
CGTCCCCTCCAGCTAAGAAACTGTTACAAATAATGATTCTCTCTCTCTCTCTCTCTCTCTCTCTCTCTCTCTCTCTCTCTCTCTCTCTCTCTCTCTCTCTCTCTATATATATATATATATATATATATATATATATATATATATATATATATATTTTTTTTTTTTTTTTAAAATTTAGTTATTCATTTGCATTAATGTCTTGTGTTTTGCATAAATTAAGATGTTCACAAGATGATTTGCTTCTAACTAGTCCTACTAAGTTAATCACACCAGCAAGATCAGAAACTTCCGCGAAGTATTCTTTCTAATCTTCTTTTGACGTCGCGTCGCCTCCCTCAACCTCCTCCCCATTCTGCTCTCTCCTGTTCCCCCTTAAGATCAACCTATCACATGCCATCACCAATCTAGCAGCAAGTACAATGCAATTCTTTTCATTCTTCCATCCTCTCTTTTTATCTACCCAGAACTGTTTTAAATTAATTATTATTAATGTCATTTATTTGTTCTTAAATAGCGCTTTTCCACTCAGCTCAAGAGCAGCTCAATTTACAGTGCAAAATGTACACAAACTCCAAAGAAGTAACTTCAAGCAAATCCCGCCACGCCGCTGATTTCAGTATTGATTGCTTTACCAATAAAAGATCGCATCAACGATTTTGTGGGTGGGAACAGAGTATATAAACTGCAGGATTTTTAGCGACCTGATACAGCAGTACCTCATCTCTGATCTACAACAAGCAGGTGCTCTGGTGGAAACACATCATTCTTGGTAAGTATGGGCCCTATGTCTTGTAATGGTAGCTTTTAGACGGGATCGATGTCCTGTAAGAACCAGAGAATCTTGTCCGGGCAGTTACATTCTCAATCTCTCTGGCTTATAAAGACTCTTCATTTCAGTCTTGTAAGGATAGCTACACGAGATCTCTGTTTTGTCAGAATAGCTAGACTTTGTCTTGTACTTATAGTTTGACTCTGTACTTACAGCTAGACTCTACTTATAGCTGCTCTCAATTTATGTCTTCTACTTATAGCTAGACTATCTTCTTACGGCTAGACTATCTACTTATTGCTAGACTCTCAATCGTTGTATTGTAAGGAAAAGCTATAATCTCAATCTCTTTATGTATAAGGATATGTACACTATCTACTTATAGCTAGACTCTCTACTTATAGCTAGACTCTCAACTTATAGCTAGACTCTCAACTTATAGCTAGACTCTCTACTTATAGCTAGACTCTCTACTTATAGCTAGACTCTATCGTTGTATTGTAAGGGTAGCTATAAACTCAATCTCTTTCTTTATAAGGATAGCTAGCTATACTCTCCATCTCTTTCGTGATAAGGATATATAGCCACGATCTCAATCTCTTTATAAGGATAGTTATAATCTCAATATTTGTTCATAAGGATAGCTATAATCTTAAATCTCTTTATAAGGATAGGTATAATCCAAATCTCTTTCTTTATAAGGATAGCTATAGTAATCTCAATCTTTTTATAAGGATAGCCGTAATCTCAATCTCTTTCTTTATAAGGATAGTTATAATCTCAATCCCTGTCTTTCAAAGATAGCTAAACTGAAGTCCTATCTTCTAAGGGCAGTAGATAATGACCTCTGTCTGTTAGGAAAACTAGACTCTCAATTTCTGTATTGTGAGGTCTGAAGACTTTCGAACTCTGTTGTCTTGGGATAGCTATAGACTTTTCGGCTTTTGACTTGGCAGGATAGCTAAACTATGTATTTTTTTATTATCTTATCTACATCAACTGGTAGAATATAGGCAAGTTTCTAAGTAAGTCATCACAAACAAAGACACTAAAGAGTTTAAATCTCTGTCTTGATTGTTGGGACATAGAGACACAGCATCTCTAACTTATCACCATAGCTAGCTTTTGTTAAGTTAGCTGGACACTGAATCTCTGTTTGTCAGGATAGATAGACTCTCGATCTCGGTCTTGTCCGATAGCTAGATTGGATCTCTGTCTCGTCATGATAATTAGAGTCTAGATCTCTAAACTAGATCTCAGTCCCTTGATTATCATCAAATCCAACCGATACAGTGTGTTACACTCGGTTTGATGTTGGTGTTTTTCTATCAGTATCTGAATCAGCCCCGATGCTTGAATTCCTGATAGGGTGTAACTCAAATTCGTTTATCCACGCAGCCTGCTCAAGCAGCATACAAGTCACAAAGTCGACGTATGAAGTTTTCCACTTTTTATTCAGCACACATCAACAACTGCATACAATTCTCAACTCAACTCAACAACTTTCAACAGCAACAACTCTATCTATCCCTCAACAACAGTGCGGCACACAATTTTATAATCTCTCTCTCTTCCCGAACAATTTCGAACAAAGTAGAAATGACGCACTACCACCAATCGAATAAAAGATCGTCATCACTGACTTACGTCATACATTATTATTTCTCCTTCTGGAACGTCCTCTTGCTTCGACATGTATCGGGAAATTTCTATCGAGAGTAAACACGCAGATCCAGAAAATTCTCCAGTAATATCGACTAACGCAAATCATCAACGTTATACAAAGCTTCTCCTAACAACAATGCAAACTCAAATCAAAGGTAAATAAACTCCATTATTGAATACTTTGCAAAACGAAACCATTAGATCTATCGTGCGCGTTTCCGACGTACTACCATTCGCGTTTCAACGTAACACAGTGACAAGCTGAGAACACAGCCAAATGGCTATCTGTGTCTATGGCACACATCTGTATCTATGGCACACATCTGTGTCTATGGCACACATCTATATCTATGGCACACATCTGTGTCTATGGCACACACCTGTATCTATGGCACACATCTGTATCTATGGCACACATCTGTATCTATGGCACACTTCTGTGTCTCTGGCTCACATCTATATCTATTGCACGCATCTGTATCTATGGCACACATCTGTATCTATGGCACACATCTGTATCTATGGCACACATCTATACCTATGGCACACATCTGTGTCCATGGCTCACATCTATATCTATGGCACACATCTGTATCTATGGCACACATCTGTATCTATGGCACACATCTGTATCTATGGCACACATCTGTATCTATGGCACACATCTGTGTCTATGGCTCACATCTATATCTTTGGCACACATCTGTATCTATGGCACACATCTGTATCTATGGCACACATCTGTATTTATGGCACACATCTGTATCTATAGCACACATCTGTATCCATGGCACACATCTGTATCCATGACACACATCTGTATCTCTAGCACACATCTGTATCTATAGCACACATCTGTATCCATGGCACACATCTGTATCTATAGCACACATCTGTATCCATGGCACACATCTGTATCTATGGCACACATCTGTATCTATAGCACACATCTGTATCCATGGCACACATCTGTATCCATGACACACATCTGTATCCATGGCACACATATGTATCCATGGCACACATCTCTATCCATGGCACACATCTGTATCCATGGCACACATCTGTATCTATGGCACACATCTGTATCTATGGCACACATCTGTATCCATGGCACACATCTGTATCTAAGGCACACATCTGTATCTATAGCACACATCTGTATCCATGGCACACATCTGTATCCATGGCACACATCTGTATCCATGGCACACATCCATGGCACACATCTGTATCCATGGCACACATCCATAAATGTAAACCACTGGCAGCAGAGGGGCGGAGGAAGACATTTTCTCTCATTTCCTTATTTCAACGGGGATATCATGGGATACGATGACATGCAAGGTGCTATCAAATAAACTCCAGTCCCTTCCTCTTTGGGCGAGACACCTTTATCAACACAACAGTTTTGTTTTCCTAGATTTCTATCTTGTCACAATAGATATGCCTCTATCACTGGATCGCTGTCTTGTCAAGATTAGATGTTGGACTCTCGATCCCGATCGCACATTTCAGCCAATAGACGGGCCTCGTCATCTTCAATATAGACAATACGCTCTCTCTCTCTCTCTCTCTCTCTCTCTCTCTCTCTCTCTCTCTCTCTCTCTCTCTCTCTCTCTCTCTCTCTCTCTCTCTCTCTCTCTCTCTCTCTCTCCTCTCTCTCGCCTCTCTCTATCCCTCTCCCCCTCTATCTCTCTCTTTCTCTCTGAGTGAATATATCAAGTCATGTCAGGAAATCTTTTTTTCCAGCAACACTGCATGTCAGCAAAAAAAGATTTTTTTAAAAACAAATAAACATAAATGAAAGCAATGGATACGCGTAACGACTAAAAGTACATTCCCACCACAGTTATACATTATGCTTTCAACAACATTCTCTCATCTGTACACACACACACACTCACACACACCCACCCACGCATCCCCCCCCCCACACACACACTTCTGTATCTTCCTGCGCTTTCAGTACAAATACTTCCACCTACATAATACACATGCATAGGGAACGGTTTTTGACTGACGAGCTACTCACGAATACTCAATACCTCTCAATTCCTTATGACAATTGTTCATAATAAATATAATATTAATAGGGTAATAACTTACGCATGATAATCCTATCCTATCACCAACGACTTTCGA
>CM072527.1:51014605-51111063 GCA_036898135.1 Oncomelania hupensis
GTAAACGGGGGTTCGATAAGTTGGGGTGAAGCCTCAGCCGTCCTCTGCGTGGGATGTCTTTATTGTAAAGTGACTGGCTGGTGGAGAGCTTTCGGTTTTACCACTAGGGTTGTTTCAGCAGATCTTTTATTCGGATCGGAGGTTGTCCAGTCCTGATTTGGCTCGGAAGAGTCCGCTGGACCTAAAGCAATAATAATGTAATGTAATGTACAGTGGTCTGGGCACACGGTAGCAATGTCTGAAGGCCACTACCAAACCAAACAAAAGAAAAAAGAAACAAAAAGACTGAAACAAGCGCACGGCACACCTCAGTTCACCCAGCTGTCAATGGGTAACTGGACCTGTTTACAACTAACAAAGGTAAAGCATGTGGGGAGGGGAGGGAGAGGAGATAGGCACCGCCCTCGTAAAGCTGGCCTAGAGAAAAGAGGTTCCAAATGCCTCTCTCCTTAACGACCCAAAGGTTATGGGGAACATCTTTACCTTCAATAGATAGGCCTTGTTACTTGTTAGGCGAGGCATGATAGTTCTGTCAGTTATTCGTTTGTCCAATTGGACTATGCGATGTGATGTGATGATATCTTATGTGACGTTACAAATTACGGTATGTTTATGTTTTGGTGTGTTTATGTTATTATGGTGTGTTTATGGTATGGTCTGCTCTGTGACGTTACGGTCATGTTATGTTACGAATTATGGCTATGTTATGAACCTTATTTTCCTTACATGGAATTAAATTACTTTTTCCCCTTTAAAACGGGCCTAGATCCTCTGGGTAGGCACGACAAAATGGCCAATTATTGTTTTGTTATTATTACTTTGATTGTAGTGAATGGTAATTATCATGCTTTGTTAACATTTAATGGGTCGTGTTGCAATTCTGTTGCTTTGTATGAAAGACAAATGGTGGCCATGTTCTGTATTTGTGATTCCCCTCTCCACTGTCCCCATTGTGCGTGGGACAAAAAGAAAGAGGTTCGGGATTAATAAACAAATTCAAATGGTAAAATACTGAGATTTTTTTTAAAATGGACACACACTCACTTTAATAGTGTGTTTGTGACAGTGTGGGACGCTTGGGGCCAATGGAGCTCGTGTAGCGTGTCATGCGGGACAGGCGGGCAGGTCAGAACACGCACATGCAAGACTACTCCAAGTGTCGCCAAGACCTGCAGGATCGGCCAAAATGGCACTGAGAGTAGGCAGTGCACCGTTCCTCCCATGCCAAGTGAGTACTCTTCCCTTGAGCTGTTTTTCTATTTGATAAAGCCTCTAGTTATTGTCATTACATTACATTACATGGTTATTGCTTTATTTTCAGACATCTTGTAAGAAAGAGTTGTCTTTTCGTGATTGCAAGCGTCGTCATTCCCCCCTTCCTGATGCACCCATCTCCCTCCGCTCCATATCCTATCCTATCCTATCCTATCCTGTCCTATCCTATCCTATCCTATCTTATCCCGTAACTCGAAGGTCGTTGAGCCACCACAGGTGATCGTTTAACCAGCGTACTCCATCTTTCTCTGTCCTGGCCTCAGCAACCCTGATGGCTTCGCTCAGTGTCAAACCAGTCCATTCTCGAATGTCGTCCTCCTACTTCTTTTTCTGTCTCCCTCTTCTTCTGTCTTCTTGCATCTTGCCTTGCAGGATGGTCTTTGCAAAGCCTGATGCTCTGATGACGTGGCCATACCATCGGAGTTTCCGTTTCTTCACCACTGTGAGCATGCCATCGTGTTGTCCAATGGCTTGTGTGATGGTCTGTGGGACTTCGTTGTTGGTGATGTGCTGGGTATAGGAAATGCCCAGAAGTCTTCTGTAGCACCGCCCTCCCCCCCCCCCCTTCACATTAAAAAAAAAGCAAAAAATTTATTGACTTGTCAGCTGTTAGCTTTTCCTTGGGCATTCATTGATTTTTTTGACTGCTTGAATGGTATCTTGAATTATTTAGCGAAGTAGACATACATTGTTGTCATGTAGCGCTCATTTCGCTACGTTGGCCAAATCTTGGTCGACGCCAGTGTCGAACCCAAGTAATCCATGAACCGATGCAAACTATACACTGTCTAAAGGTTTAGTAGGTACTACTCCATCCACTTTCTTGTCTTAAGTAGCACTGCGCTGCGGCTTCAGCGTTTTCCTGAATGTCCCTGGGCTTTCGTGACAAGCATATTAATTTATTTCAAACTATGCCACAAAAAGTGTTGGTCCATTTTGCTCCAATTATTTTTTTTTCAATAACAATTAGTAAAGATACATTACATAAAGATGAATATTTTTAATGTATTTTTGTAACAGTGTATTGATTTTAACACAAACTCATCAGTTTAATTGAAAGGAATTGTTTCTACATCGCAGTCGTGACAGAGGACATGAGCACGAGTGCCCTCACCTCGTTAGTCTTGAGAACAGTAAGGTATTGTCGCCTCTATGAACTGCAGAGTTACGGGAAAGCTGTACCTACATAACTGAATCTCAAAGTTCTTAATATCACCTCTACCTCCACCACCACCACCACCACCACCCCCTCCCACTCCATCCGCTTTTTTAGTGACAAGAGTGGTGCTAGTACATGGCGTCAGCAGTAAATCAGGCAGGGATAGCTCAGTGGTCAGAGCGCACGACTTGGGTGAGTGCGTCTTGGGCGACGTGGGTTCGAATCCTGACTTCAGCAAACTATTGTGTGATTGCTGGATATTATATACAGGACAGCGCCTTGAGAAGCCCTCTAAGATTGTAAGTGCGCTATATAAGAGAAATCTCTTTTTCTTTCTTTATCTGAAGCCAAAACCTTGTAAGGTTACATTTGCAGGATGTGTAGTTGTACTAATCAGGGTTGAGGATCTTCCATTGCAGGTTTTTTTTTTTTGAGGGGGGGGGGGTAGAGATGGGGATGGTGTGTGTGTGTATGTGTGTGTGGGTGTGGGTGGATGTGTATGTGTATGTGTGTGTGTGTGTGTGTGTTAAACATTATCACTAAAAGGGGAAGGGGTGGGAAGGAATTACTGCACTTCAAGCTCAGTCAGTTATGTAGGTTGAGGTTCCCGTCCACCTGTGACAGCAGGCTTTCTTAATTTGTATGACAAATTGCGTCCCTTAACTTGTTTTACTCCAAGCTCATTAGTGTTTAATGAACGGTGCTAGCAGCAATGGATTCAAGATTCAATATCAGTTCTATATGCATATACAACTAGTGACAAATTCTTAACAACCGATGGCACATTGAATGAAAGATGTGGACCTATGTCTTTCTTTTGCCAGTATCTTATTTTCCCAATATCTTCCTTTCCCAGTATCTTCTTTTGCCAGTATCTTCCTTTCCCAGTATCTTCCTTTGCCAGTATCTTCTTTTGCCAGTATCTTCCTTTCCCAGTATCTTCTTTTCCCAGTATCTTCCTTTGCCAGTATCTTCCTTTCCCAGTATCTTCTTTTGCCAGTATCTTCCTTTCCCAGTATCTTCCTTTGCCAGTATCTTCATTTCCCAGTATCTTCTTTTGCCAGTATCTTCCTTTCCCAGTATCTTCTTTTCCCAGTATCTTCTTTCCCAGTATCTTCCTTTGCCAGTATCTTCCTTTTCCAGTATCTTCTTTTCCCAGTATCTTCCTTTGCCAGTATCTTCCTTTGCCAGTATCTTCCTTTGCCAGTATCTTCTTTTCCCAGTATCTTCCTTTGCCAGTATCTTCCTTTGCCAGTATCTTCCTTTCCTCATTGGCCTGTTCGAGGTTCTTAGATCCCGCACCTATGTTGCTTAACCTTTTGGAAAAAACAAAAATTCCACAACCTAGGTTCGGGATCTGAGAAGCTCTTTAAAAAGTGTATCAACCTCCACGAACCTTTCAATAAAGACATGTCACAAAGCACTTCCGCTATCCTTGCAGCTGTGGTGTTTTTTTTTTAAAGGAATCAGAGTTGTGCTGTGGTCTGAAGCTATTTAGGAGCAACAGATTAAATTAATGCCAGTCCGACGTTCTTATGAATACTATAGAAGCATAACTGCAGTTTATCTTTTGAATTTGGTCATAATAGCTGTGTTCGTTTTCTTAGGCACTCTTACACTCACAGTTCATAGTGTCTTATCCACGACCTGCGCTACATCTCAGCGAAGTTTCAGATTGTTTCAGATTGAATCGAGCTTTTGTGCAACGGAAGGCCCATCGTCTAGCGGTCATTGACAGTGACACAGTCATTGGATCACTTAATCAAACTATTCAATGATGTGTTGCAGTGGACGGGAATTGGAGCCAGTGGGGTGAATGGGGTGTTTGCAGCGCCACATGCGGAAACAGTGCAACTCAATCAAGGTATCGATCTTGCAATCGCCCAGCACCTGTTTGCGGTGGCAGAGTCTGTGCAGGCAGTGTCGCTAACACTCGAATCTGCCCCAGTTCACCTGGTTGTCCCGGTATGTGATTTATACTATTACTACTACCACTTTTTCTTGTTTTCTCCTTCTTCTTTTCCAGCTTTATATAGCTTAACTCGGTAGTTTTCTTATCTAAGGAGTCTTTTTTTTAATCAACTTTATTATCACCAAGGTGAAATTCGGGCACTTTCATTTTTCGAAAGTACAGCAGCCCCAAGTAAAGCGCTTTACTCAAGGTACATGCTGGGTTTGTTCTTGTCACCGCCACTCACTCGTCTAGGACATGAGCGTCAGGATTTTTTAAGTCCGTTATGATGGAATGCATGCGACACAGACTAGACCTCGGTTTATACTCTCATCCGAAGGAGTAGGAAACGGGAATAAAGTGTCTTTCCTAAGGACACAACACAATGCCCCGGCCTGGCTCGAACTCGGGACCTTCAGATCCGCAAGCCCACGCTCTAACCACTGGGCCACCGGCGTCTCGGCGACCGGGGAGCTATTCTCCACGTAGACGAGAGCTTTTTCCCGCAGTCGACTTATATCGCATATATATAATATTGAGGAAAAAATACTACCTATTTAAGAACAGCGCGCACTTGCAAACGAAATATTGAACAGCCCGCTCAGGCGTGCGTCTTTGCAGTCGAGGCGATAGGATAATTAATGCCTGCCCTGAGCTGCAGTATAGCTAGCTGAGTTGTTTCTATGCTACAGAATTGTGGTATTGACTACGAGACACTAAAACTATGAGAAATTGTTTGGTACGCTGGACTGTTGTGGTAAGACAACAGACTGAAGAAAATAAGGGGTGGAGGGGGGAGGGATGATGAAAAAAAGAAAGGACGGTGAAAACAGAGAAGACGGAGAAGAGAGGGACAAAAACCAACAGTGGACATTTGAATGAGGCCGTGTACAACATATAGTGACGAAAAGGAAGCGAGATATGGGATTGGGGTGAGAGAGAGAGAGAGAGAGAGAGAGAGAGAGAGAGAGAGAGAGAGAGAGAGAGAGAGAGAGAGAGAGAGAAGAGAGAGAGAAGAGAGAGAGATAGAGAGAGAGAGAAGAGAGAGAGAAGAGAGAGAGAGAGAAGAGAGAGATAGAGAGAGAGAGAAGAGAGAGAAGAGAGAGAGAGAGAGAGAGAGAGAGAGAGAGAGAGAGAGAGAGAGAGAGAGAGAGAGAGAGAGAGAGAGAGAGAGAGAGAGAGAGAGAGAAATTTAATGACAAATACAAATAGCCAACAATACAGCTCATTAGTCAGAGTTGGACAATTTCTGTTGAAAAAGTTAACAAACAAACACACACACGCACACCCACACACATACACATACAAAGACCATGGCCAGACAGTGCTTGAAATACCAAAGTGCTCTTTACGTAACAATGCGCAAGTAGGCCGTGGCTCTGTGGCCTCATCCAGGGGTGTTCAAGCTCGTAGGCCCGGAGGCCTGGGGCGTGGCAGACCATTACGGGGTGAGACCGGCAGTGCAGCCCCAATGTCATCATCAGCTACCTAGGTATCAGGCCGGCCAGTCAGTGTAACGCAAGTGAAGTTCCTTTCTTGGAACATCGATGGTCTGCCAAAGAAGTTATGTGACGCAGATTTTGTTCGGTATGTAAGCAAGTTTGACGTGGTATGTCTGTGGGAAACGTGGACCGTAACGTATTTGACTTTTCGTTTCATTTTACGGAGTTTGAAAAGATAGTAAAACCGGGCATTAAATTAGCTCGAGGGAGATGGTGAAAAAAATATTTAAGCCATTTGGTGAAAATAATTGACACTGCCCGTGATCACAATATTGTTGCAAAGTTGTCGAATCAGCTGTTTGGTTTAGTACATGACACAATATAAGTGTCCGTGTATATACCACCACCAGCCTCACCCTATTATCGTACTGTTGAATCAAACTCTCATTTAAAGGAAATGGAGGATTGCCTTACTGATATTTTAGTACAATATAATGAATGCCAAATTATGCGGCGACTTCAACGCCAGAACTGCGGATGTACAAGTGAACAAAGATTATTACGTTGTTGAGGCGCTAAGCGACGAAGTAGATAACAGAGAACTCTTTGTACGCAGTAGACCTGCAGAGGACACTGTGCTGAATGATTGTGGGTCTACACTTACAAACATGTGTGCTTGTTTTGGTCTATCAATTTTGAATGGTTTATGTTACCCAGGTAACTTTAGTAACTTCACTTTTGTAGCAACTCAAGAAAACAGCACAGTTGACTATTTTGTGGTGTCGCACGCCCTTGTTGACCAGGTTACGTCCATGATAGTTAGTTGTAGGGTAGAGTCTTGCCACATGCCACTCGAGTTAACGGCCCAGAGTGCTCAATGTTTTTTGCCTCTAGTGTCTGTGGGTTCGGGCACTGAATACAATAGACCCAACGTTTCCCGGCATGTCGTAAGAGGCGACTAACAGGGGTGATGTCAGCACGGCATCACTGGGTGAAAGTCTTCTACACAGAAGTCACCCGCCAAGACGGAGGAATCTCATGTTACTACAGATTCAACGACCAAGTTCTCGGGGCCAAGGCGAGCCACACTATATTCGTGGATATCGGCTGGGGCCAACAGCCTGAAGAAGACTGGGCCTTGTCAGACCTTTCATGCCCAAGACACACTGCATGATGAATAGAACCATTCACTACATACCGGATCGGTCGTCGCCCGGGTCACCAAGGACCGCGCCTTCCGTTGGCCACCAGGACTGAGGTGATAGGTGTGCTACTACTGATGGACAACTTAGTAAGATCCGCACCAGAAACAACATCGTCGTAGGAATCTGGAACGTCAGGACCCTAACTGCGGAGGGAAAATTACAAGAACTGGCCCACGAGCTGGACCACTATCGATGGAACGTTCAAGGCATCAGCGAGCTGCGCTGGAAAGGCCCATGTGAAATAACGACCGACAAAGGCCCCAAGTTTTATTTCAGCGGTAGAGATGACAGGCACGAACACGGCGTTGGATTCTTGGTCCACGAGAACATTCTAACCACTGTCAAGGGTTGCCGCCCAGTCTCCAGTAGACTCATTACCATCCGTTTGAGAGCAGCCCCTTTCAACATCACCATCATCCAGACCTATGGCCCAACATCAGACTATGACGACAGCGAAGTGGAGGATGTCTATGAAAATCTACAGGCTGTCCTTGACTAAGTGCCGAAGAAGGACATAGTCATAGTGGAAGGCGACTGGAATGCCAAGGTTGGCCAAGATGCGCACCACTACTGGGGAGACACATGTGGACCCCACTGCAACAACGAGACAAATGACCGGGGTCTGAGACTGTTGGGGTTTGCCAGATACAACAATCTGATACTTGCAAACACTTTTGGTCTCCACAAAAAATCCAAACGATGGACATGGCACAGTCCCGGCGGGGAGCATCACAACCAGATCGACTGCATCATGGTCAAGAAACGCTTCAGATCAAGCATCAACATTGGCAGGACACGCACTTTTCCAGGAGCAGACATCGGAAGTGACCACGATCTCGTGATGATGTCTTTGAAGATGATGCCACTTGAAGAGAGTAAACACAGCAAAGTGCACTAGACTGAGGTTCGACCTGGACAAACTGCAAGACCCGGAGGTGGCAGAAATATTTCAGGCCACAATTGGAGGAAAATTTGCACCACTGCTCATTTTGGAAGCTGGTGAAGTAGATGTCAACACCATGACCACCACCTTCAACTCAGCTGTGACAGATGCCGCCACTGAGATCCTTGGCAAGCACCGGCCAAAGAAGAAACTGTGGATCACACCTGAACTTTTGGACCTGTGTGATAAACGAAGAGAGATAAAAAAAAAAAATAAAGAACACATCACAGGGAGCTGATGCGTACCGAAAAATTAACAATGACATCCGAAAAGGCATGCGCACAGCAAAGGAGAACTGGATAGGAGATCAATGCCAGGAAATAGAGAACAATCTGAACAAGAACAACAACAAGAAGGCCTACCAGACTGTGAAGCGGCTGACGCGACAAGCGTTAAACAGCCCAAGGTCTCCATGATCCAAAACAAGTCTGTCATATGCCTTACAGAAGAACAAGAAGTCTTGGAAAGATTGAAAACCAGCTGATCCAAAAGAAGAAACTGTACGCCGCGTTCGTGGATTTCCGCAAGGCATATGACAGCATTAATAGATCACTCCTGTGAATTGCGATCCACGAGGCGGGAGTGAAGGGCAAGATGTTCGATATGATCCGTGGTATGTATGAAACTGTTAGTGTCTGTGTTAGGTGTAACGCTAATAGTATTACTGAATATGTTGAATGCCTTCAGGGTCTAAAACAAGGACGTGTAGCCAGTCCGACGCCTTTTTCCCTTTTCATCAATGTCTTAGCCAAGGAAATAAATAGTCGGGGCCGACATGGAATAATATTGTCTCCGGACCAGGTGGAACTGTTTGTTCTTCTTTTATCCGACGATTTGCTACTGTTGTCTAGATAGTGGTAGGCTTACAGAACCAACTTAATGTATTGTATGAAGCTGCCAAAAAGAAAAAGCTGGTCTCACTGTAAATCACAGCCAAAACGAAAGTAGTTGTTTTCCGCAGAGAGGGAAGTCCGGTTCTATGGTAAAGAGAAGCTAGAGGTTGTTGAGTCTTACAAATACCTTGTTTTGATTTTCTCAACTGACGTTAGCTTCAGTGTAGCCTTGATGGAGTTGGAACCCAGAGCAAAGCGCGGTACTATCGAAATTTTCGCTTTAAGAAGGATGTATTGTAACTTGCCCGTAATTTTCTTTAAGCTTTTTGACACACAGGTTGCCCCAATGCTGCTGTACGCAGCCGAGATCTGGGGTTCTCAAAAAGTTGAAGTGGTGGAAAAAGTTCACCTGATAGCATGCAAATAAGTATTGGGAGTTTCATCAAAAGCACCTAACAATCTTGTATACGGTGAGCTGGGCCGCTACACACTTTACGTGAATTCTGCAGCGAAGTATATCATGTTTGGTTCAGACTTCGTAAACAACCAACATCACGCTTCTCTCGTATGGCGTATGATATGTTGTTACAACTACATGACAGGGGTGAAAAAATTCTTGGGTCACCAATGTGAAGAACTAGCTATGTTGCAACGGCTTTGGATTTGTTTGGTTGTTTGGTCAAGTGGGAAATGAGAAACAATTCATTCGTGAATTTAAAACAAGGCTGAGAGATTGTTTTTTGCCAAGAATGGTTCTCATTTGGAAAATAGTACGCATTTTCAATTGTACAATTCCTTTAAAACGTGTCTCGAGCGTGAAAAATATATTGACTGTCACCGCCACGACTCCCTCCGGGCAGACGCCACAAACAAACAACTTCCACACGCAGACAACCCAGAAAGAATGGCGATTTCCCGCAGACGGAAGTGATGAAAACACAACAAATATATATACAACTTTCAAGCTATTTATTCATTCATATCACACACTCATACACATACAACATTTACACATGAAACGAAGAAAATGGTGATGGAACAATCAATGGCTCGATGAACAATGGAATGGTGTGTCAGATGATCGAGGGTTGCTAATCAACCACGTCTATGTATCGACTGTGCACCGCAAATGTCCGTTGCACGTAAACAACCGAAAAGGGGGGTTCGAGTGTTAAGAGAGGGACAACAAGGAATGAGCCAACCTGGCAGTATGACGTCCCTGTCGAAGTCTCCGTAAAGGTATCCGCCCCTCCTCGTAGCTGTTATCGGACCGTTGCTGTTGATGTCCAAACGTAGTGGCGTCGCCGCTCCCTCTCGCTGCTGACGATGATGATGATGATGATGGTGACGCCGTAGTCGCGGCAGCCCTGCCACCGTCGACGTCTCCCAGCTGGACTCCTCCAGTCAGCCAACACTGCGACGTCGAGGCCAGGTCCCGTCCACGGACGTCACAACCACCACGGGAAGGGTGGGGTTGTGGAGTGATGATGATGTACACAATGATGCGGACGTAGACGAACAGGTGGTGATGATGATGTCAGTCCACACGACCAAGTGGCGTCGTCGTTGTCGCACGACGCTGGTCAACGTCGATCCACGTTACCCAGTGACGAGCTGATGAATACGAACGAACTTTCGAACCTGCAACATGCTTGTCGTATTGTTAATGTCATGTCCACCTGATTCTGTCCCCCTCCCTCCTCACACTCTCCCCCCTCCTTCTCAACTCACTAACTCCTGATGCTTGAGGAGGCACAACTGCTGTCCACTTCCCTTCCCTTGACTACTATTATTGTCACTTGTAATCAAACACATAATTCATGAAACTCAATGAAATTATGAATGCATGAAATGAGCAATGCTGCAAATGAATACATGTAAACATCAACACATTATTCATCTCAAGCAACCACAACCACGACAACAGCAACCACTTCCATCCTACCTTCATCACACTTCACCCCCATTCTCCTCCCTCATTCTCCCTCCTTCAGTCGCACTCTTCCTTTCTTCTGCCTCTCCTAAGTGCAACCATCCTCGTCCTTCCCCAGCCTCACACACAGCTATCGTTCAACACCCCAACAGCCGGCCCTCGGTTACTGGCACAGTGAGGAAAATACCACCATCACACTTACCCACACGGTTCGAATGTAATAGTACCTGTAGCCCTTTCCCCTGCTTGTCTACACAGTACTCCAAGTAAGGTAATCCAGTGCGTAGTAGTTTCCGTTAGTGGACAAAACCTCAACACTAACCTACCACAAACACAAAACTTAGTTAATTTGAGCTACACTCTTTCCCGAGCTTGCTACCACAACTGTAACACTTCCAACTAGTATTCCTTTTGGAACCAGCTATTATTTACGTCAATAACTGTCCCTCCCTTACTTCCAGAACAAAAACAACCCCAGAGAAACAAGACCGCACGTCCTCTCTGTGACTCTGTCAAAACCTGTTCTGACTATAGTGAGCAAATTCCTAAACTGGCTAGCCGATCTACGCTGTTGAATCACGATTTGCACGCATAACCACGCATACGATAATCACGCAGTTACTACCCCCGCCCTTATACTCTTCACACACAGACTGCTCGGCTTTCATCACAGACTGCCATGTGACATTGACTCTCTGCATACTAGTTATTATTTGAGATTGCTTGCAAGGTTTAGGATTGGGGTAACTGAAATTAATGCGCATAAGTTCCGCTTTTCGGAAAACCTTGCGAAACAACTTGGTCCACAGGCAGTGGAAAACGAAATTCGTGTTATTTTTTAGTGCCCAGTGTATATAGAACTTCGTCAGAAATGTTTAGTCATATTGAGACATGTTTCACTGTGGTTGCAGCTTGTCAATTTATTTAAGAAAGCTAGAATAACGACACGCAATATAATTTCTACAAGTACCGTTTTTTGATGATTCAAAAAAGGAAGCAAGCTCTATCAAACTCAACGATTGCCATTGCTGCGTAAGAGAGAGAGAGAGAGAGAGAGAGAGAGAGAGAGAGAGAGAGAGAGAGAGAGAGAGAGAGATTGGACAATAGAGGAGTTAAGATGTGCCTGCCTGGAGCTGCAATATAGCTATGAATAATTAAGAATTATATAAGCTTCTGTTTCTTCTTTTGTTTCTTCTTCTCCTTTCCCTCTGTGGTCATCGTCTTCTGCTTCTTCGTTTCTTCTTCTTTCCAATATCTTCTTCTTCTACATGGACCTCACATAATTGCGTAGATGAAAGCACTGCTTGGGACCTAGGACTCTGGCCAATGCGGAGTTTTTGCTTTGCCTAACTGTGGTCTATGTTTTGAGTTTGTTCATTAGACATAATCCTACTGGTCGTTTTCTTAGACACTCTGGAAGTCTTTGCGTGTAGTGTCACATCCATGGGCAATGCTAATATTTCAGTGAAATTTCAGATGGAATCGGGCGGTTGAGCAGAGAAAAATTGTAAATATCTTACGGATAGTGATGCAGTCCGTCCCGCAATCAAGTAATCAAAACGTCAGCTGTGTTCTGCAATGGACGGGAATTTGAGTCAGTGAGGTCAATGGGGGGATCAAACATTCAATTATTTGTAGAAGTGAACGGGAATTGGTGTCAGTTGAGTCAACTACACCATTGTCAAGAAACGCTTCAGATCAAGCATCAACATTGGCAGGACACGCACTTTTCCAGGAGCAGACATCAGAAGTGACCACGGTCTCGTGATGATGTCTTTCCGGCTTCACTTGAAGAGAATAAACACAGCAAAGTGCACTAGACTAAAGTTCGACCTGGACAAACTGCAAGACTCGGAGGTGGCAGAAATATTTCAGGCCACAATTGGAGGGAAATTTGCACCATTGGTCATTTTGGGAGCTGGTGAAGTGGATGTCAACACCATGACCACCACCTTCAACTTAGCTGTGACAGATGCCGCCACGGAGATCCTTGGAAAGCACCGGCCAAAGAGGAAGCTGTGGATCACACCTGAACTTTTGGACCTGTGTGATAAACGAAGAGAGATGAAAAAGAAAAAGAACACCTCACAGGGAGCTGATGCCTACCGAAAAATCAACAATGACATCCGAAAAGGCATGCGCACAGCAAAGGAGAACTGGATAGAAGATCAGTGCCAGGAAATAGAAAACAGTCTGAACAAGAACAACAGCAAGAATGCTTACCAGACTGTGAAGCGGCTGACAAGTGTTAAACAGCCCAAGGTCTCCACGATCCAAAGCAAGTCTGGCATATGCCTTACAGAAGAACAAGGAGTCCTGGACAGATGGACAGAGTACTGCTCTGACCTTTACAACCACACACCAAACGGAGACCCATCAGTTCTAGCATGACCAGAGAACAGAGAAGAAGAAGAAATCCTCCCAATTCTCCGAGAAGAAGTTGAGGCAGCAGTGCAATCGCTGAAGAAAGGGAAGTCAGCGGGAGTGGACAACATACCCGCTGAACTGCTTCAAGCAGGAGGAGAAGCGATGATTGACGCACTTACAATGTACTATTATCTGTAACAAGATCTGGCAGAGTGGGGAGTGGCCTACACCATGGACCCAGTCGCTTGTCATCACTCTTCCCAAAAAAGGTAACCTTCAGGAATGTGAAAATTACCGCACCATCAGCCTCATCAGCCATTCCAGAAAGGTGCATCTGAAAATAATACTGAACAGGTTGAAACCCCAAGCTGAACAAATCATAGCTGAAGAGCAAGCAGGATTCAGGGCAGGGCGAAGTACCACTGAACAGATTTTCAACTTCAGAATAATTTGCGAGAAATACCTACAGCACCAACAACATCTATATTATGTGTTCGTAGACTTCATAAAGGCGTTTGACCGAGTCTGGCATGCAGCTCTGTGGGCAACCATGAGAGTGTACAACATCAGCCCTAAAATTATTGAAGTCATCAAAAGCCTGTATGACAAGGCTACCAGTGCAGTCCTCCACAAGAGCGCTATTGGAAACTGGTTCAGAACAACAATCGGTGTGCGTCAGGGATGCCTACTCTCTCCAACACTCTTCAACATCTTCCTAGAGCGCATCATGTCAGATGCCCTTGCAGATCACGAAGGCGCACAGTCAGCATAGGTGGAAGAGCAATCTCGAACCTTCGTTTTGCGGATGACATTGATGGATTGGCTGGAGAGGAACAAGAACTTGAACAGCTGGTAAAGAGCCTATGGAATGGAAATAAGTGAGAAGACCAAAATGATGACCAACACCAATGGCATCACCACGGACATCAAAGTCCAAGGCCAATCCCTCAACACAGTGCATAGCTTCAAATATTTAGGAGCCATTGTATCAGACAATGGGTCCCGACAGGAAGTCCTCTCCAGGATCGCACAAACATCTGCTGCCTTGGCGAGGTTGAAGCCAATTTGGAAAGACAGGACCATCAGTCTACATTTCAAGGTAAGGCTGCTGCGCTTCCTTGTCATCTCCATCTTCCTATATGTGTGCGAAACATGGACCCTCACAGCAGATCTCCAACGAAGTATACAAAGCATGGAGATGAGGTGCTATAGAAGACTTCTGGGCATTTCCTATACCCAACACATCACCAACGACGAAGTCTGACAGGACATCACACAAGCCATTGGACAACACGATGACCTGCTCACAGGGGTGAAAAAACGGAAACTCCGATGGTATGGCCACGTCACCAGATCATCAAGTCTTGCAAAGACCATCCTGCAAGGCACATTGCAATGAGGTCGAAGAAGAGGGAGACCGAAAAAGAGGTGGGAGGACAACATTCGAGAATGGACTGGTTTAACAATGAGCGTAACAATCAGGGTTGCTGAGGACAAGGAAAGATGGAATACGCTGGTTAAACGATCATCTGTGGTGCCCCTACGACCTCCGAGTTACGGGATAGGATATGATAGGATAGGATAGGATAGGATAGGATAGGATAGGATAGGATAGGATAGGATAGGATAGGACTTTTAATTTTTTTGAAGACTAAATTCCGCTTTATTTATTTGTTCAGCTTTTCCTCCATGGCTTACTTACTACAACAGTTGGTCTGTGCTTTGTCTGACATAAAAATGTTGTAGCATGTTTTGTGCCGCCCTGCTGAGCGAGCCGAGAATGTTGTACACCTTTTCAACTTCGTAAAAATCATTATTTTGTAGTTCAACATCGTAAAAAGCATTATTTTGTAGTTCAAAATTAGGTTTCTGAACATATTGTTTATTAGCTTCGACATAACCAGCGTAAGTCAAGAAATCTGTACAAACATTATTATTTCTAGTCAAAATATGACAGAAAACGCCCTGAATCATTTAACTAAAAGACCCACACCAGTACTGATCCACCCTCTGTGAGAACTTGGATTTCGGTTAAATTGAATGTTACTGTTATATAAAATACGTTCCCACAATACTTCTTCAGGACTTTAGCACAAACAAGCAAAGTAAATAATCTATGAGCAGTAAGTAAGACTCAAACACTTGATACTAGAAATGGGTACATTTGGACCAATGTTATCACCTTCCTTGAATAAGGGGTGAACAGAAATCAAAATACTTCTCCACTTTAAGTTGCAATACTGAATCTTTCTTACCCTAGATAATGTTAACAACTAGACTGTATGTACTCTTTAATTTCGGGTATTCCAAGTCCTCCATTTACAATAGTCTTAACGGCAATGATCCTACTAAAACTATCTTTTTAAAAAAATTACAAACGAATTCAAAGTCTTCTGTATGCCTATCTGGATGGTGCAGAAGGCTTTTAAAACAGACGTCAACTTTCTGTAACGGATCTTTATGCACTCTTCCACTTTTGTCATGTTGCTTCAAGGGCACGTTGGAGAATTTGGTTACTCTTGGAAAAATGCAAATGACAGGTTCAGACAAACAGGCACACATACAGGCAAATAGGCACAGACGATTTGAGGTCCAAGGTACAGTGGTCCAAGGCGTCAGACATGACACAGCTTCCTTTCCATTTAGATTCAGAGTTTTAGTCTGCTAAGCTTTTGTGTTGTGACAGAAATAGTCAATCACTCAGTCAACCAGTAAATGACCTGTTGCAGTGAACGGAGAATGGGGTGGTTGGGGTACTTGGAGTGAATGCAGCGCCACATGTGGAGACAGTGTAACCCGCTCAAGGCCTCGAGCATGTGACAGCCCAACACCTGCCTTTGGTGGTGACGACTGTGATGGTGATCCCAATGAAACTGAAAACTGCCAACTAGATCCTTGTCCCGGTGTGTAATCGTCTTCTTCTTCTTCTTCTATTTGCAATTCTTACATTCTTATAGACCCTCCTGCTCCTACTTCCGTCTCTACAAGTCAAGTCAACAAATCTTTATTACCCCAAAGAAATGTTTGCCAATGACACTGTGCACAAGGCAAAAATTTAAAAACAATAAATGCATTATTAACACACCACTTTAATACTCGAGATTAAAAAGCAAGACTTTATTCACACTTTTAAATGCTCACACCATTTGTTATTAACTGGATCTCTCTCTCAGACACACACAAACATCCACACGCACACATACACACCCACACACCCACACACACACACACACACACACACACACACACACACACACACGGTACATAGTTCTTCTCATTGAAATCAAAACAACTTTGCAATGATTAAAACATAAACATTGGTAAATGACTATTAGACTACATTATGTTAAAAGGTCAAATTACCAGAATTTGATGACAAAAAAGAGGCCTTTTAGTTTGAATTTCCATTTTCTTTGTTATTGCTTAGTACAGTGGTATTGACTAAATACCGGTATTGGTTAGGTAACTTGCCTAACATATTAGCAAGCTGCGTGCCAATCTGGATTGTGACAGGAGGTTTTCTAACAGGAGTCAAAATTCTATTACGAATTTGTATGCACTGTTCTATTTCTCTTATGTCTCCTCAGGAGCACGTTGGAAAGTTTGGTTATTTGGGGGAAAATGCAGATGACAGTTTAATACATGTACCTTTCTATTTTAAGTTTTAATACTGAATCTTTCTTACTCAGGATAATGTTAACAACTAGACTGTATGTACTCTTTAATTTCGGGTATTCCAAGGCCACCTTTTACAGTATTCTTAACGGCATTGTTCCTACTAATATGATCCCTTATTTATTTTCCACACGAATTCAAAAAGTCTTCTGTGTGCCAATGTGGATGGTGCAGGAGGTTTTTCTAACAGAAGTCAACTTTCTGTAACGGATCTTTATGCACTGTTCTATTTTTCTCATGCTGCTTCAAGGACACGTTAGAGAATTTGTTTTTATGCTTGGAAAATGCAGCTGACATGTTCAGATAAACAAGCTAGGCACAGACAGACAAACAGGCACGGACAGTGGATTTGTGGTCCAATGGTTCTGTGGTCCATGGCGTCAGACATGACACAGCTTCCTTTTCCATTAAGATTCAGAGCTTTAGTCTGCTAAGCTTTTGTGTTGTGACACAATCAGTCAATCACTCAGTCAACCAGTAAATGACCTGTTGCAGTGAACGGAGAATGGGGTGGTTGGGGTACTTGGAGTGAATGCAGCGCCACATGTGGAGACAGTGTAACCCGCTCAAGGCCTCGAGCATGTGACAGCCCAACACCTGCCTTCGGTGGTGACGACTGTGATGGTGATCCCAATGAAACTGAAAACTGCCAACTAGATCCTTGTCCCGGTGTGTAATCGTCTTCTTCTTCTTCTATTTGCAATTCTTACATTCTTATAGACCCTCCTGCTCCTCCTTCCGTCTCTACAAGTCAAGTCAAAAAATGTTTGCCAATGACACTGTGCACAAGGCAAAAATTTAAAAACAAGAAATGCATTATTAACACACCACTTTAATACCCGAGATTAAAAAGCAAGACTTTATTAACCTTTTTAAATGCTAACACCATTTGTTTTTACCTGGATCTCTCTCTCAGACACACACAAACATACACACCCACACATACACACACACTCCCACACACACACACACACGTACACACCCACACCCACACCCACGGTACATAGTTCTTCTCATTGAAATCAAAACAACTTTGCAATGATTAAAACATAAACATTGGTAAATGACTATTAGACTACATTATGTTAAAAGGTCAAATTTCCAGAATTTGATGACAAAAAAGAGGCCTTTTAGTTTGATTTTCCTTTTTCTTTTCTTTGTTATTGCTTAGTACAGTGGTATTGACTAAATACCGGTATTGGTTTGGTAACTTGCCTAACGTATTAGCAAGCTGCGTGCCAATCTGGATTGTGACAGGAGGTTTTCTAACAGGAGTCAAATTTCTATTACGAATTTGTATGCACTGTTCTATTTCTCTTATGTCTCCTCAGGAGCACGTTGGAAAGTGTGGTTATTTGGGGGGAAATGCAGATGACAGTTTAATACCTTTCTGTTTTAAGTTTTAATACTGAATCTTTCTTACTCAGGATAATGTTAACAACTAGACTGTATGTACTCTTTAATTTCGGGTATTCCAAGGCCACCCTTTACAGTATTCTTAACGGCACTGTTCCTACTAATATGATCCCTTTTTTATTTTCCACACGAATTCAAAAAGTCTTCTGTGTGCCAATGTGGATGGTGCAGGAGGTTTTTCTAACAGAAGTCAACTTTCTGTAACGGATCTTTATGCACTGTTCTATTTTTCTCATGTTGCTTCAAGGACACGTTAAAGAATTTGTTTACGCTTGGAAAATGCAGCTGACATGTTCAGATAAACAAGCTAGGCACAGACAGACAAACAGGCACAGACAGTCGATTTGTGGTCCAATGGTTCTGTGTTCCATGGCGTCAGACATGACACAGCTTCCTTTTCCATTAAGATTCAAAGTTTTAGTCTGCTAAGCTTTTGTGTTGTGACACAATCAGTCAATCACTCAGTCAACCAGTAAATGACCTGTTGCAGTGAACGGAGAATGGGGTGGTTGGGGTACTTGGAGTGAATGCAGCGCCACATGTGGAGACAGTGTAACCCGCTCAAGGCCTCGAGCATGTGACAGCCCAACACCTGCCTTCGGTGGTGACGACTGTGATGGTGATCCCAATGAAACTGAAAACTGCCAACTAGATCCTTGTCCCGGTGTGTAATCGTCTTCTTCTTCTGCTATTTGCAATTCTTATATTCTTATAGACCTTCCTGCTCCTCCTTCCTTTTCTACAAGTCAAGTCAACAAATCTTTATTACCCCAAAGAAATGTTTGCCAATGACACTGTGCACAAGGCAAAAATTTAAAAACAATAAATGCATTATTAACACTCCACTTTAATACTCGAGATTAAAAAGTAGGACCTCATTCACACTTTTAAATGCTCACACCATTTGTTATTGCCTGGATCTCTCAGACACACACAAACATACACACGCACACATGCACACACACACACACACACACACACACACACACACACACACACACACGGTACATAGTTCTTCTCATTGAAATCAAAACAACTTTGCAATGATTAAAACATAAACATTGGTAAATGACTATTACATTACATTATGTTAAAAGGTAACATTACCTGAATCTGGATTGTGACAGGAGGTTTTCTAACAGGAGTCAAATTTCTATTACGAGTTTGTATGCACTGTTCTATTTCTCTTATGTCTCTTCAGGAGCACGTTGGAAAGTTTGGTTATTTGGGGGGAAATGCAGATGACAGTTTAATACCTTTCTATTTTAAGTTTTAATACTGAATCTTTCTTACTCAGGATAATGGTAACAACTAGACTGTATGTACTCTTTAATTTCGGGTATTCCAAAGCCACCTTTTACAGTATTCTTAACGGCACTGTTCCTACTAATATGATTCCTTTTTTATTTTCCACACGAATTCAAAAAGTCTTCTGTGTGCCAATGTGGATGGTGCAGGAGGTTTTTCTATCAGAAGTCAACTTTCTGTAACGGATCTTTATGCACTGTTCTATTTTTCTCATGTTGCTTCAAGGGCACGTTAGAGAATTTGTTTACGCTTGGAAAATGCAGCTGACATGTTCAGATAAACAAGCTACTGTAGGCACAGACAGACAAACAGGCACGGACAGTCGATTTGTGGTCCAATGGTTCTGTGGTCAGACATGACACAGCTTCCTTTTCCATTAAGATTCAGAGCTTTAGTCTGCTAACCTTTTGTCTTGTGACACAATCAGTCAATCACTCAGTCAACCAGTAAATGACCTGTTGCAGTGAACGGAGAATGGGGTGGTTGGGGTACTTGGAGTGAATGCAGCGCCACATGTGGAGACAGTGTAACCCGCTCAAGGCCTCGAGCATGTGACAGCCCAACACCTGCCTTTGGTGGTGACGACTGTGATGGTGATCCCAATGAAACTGAAAACTGCCAACTAGATCCTTGTCCCGGTGTGTAATTGTCTTCTTCTTCTTCTATTTGCAATTCTTATATTCTTACAGACCCTCCTGCTCCTCCTTCCTTTTCTACAAGTCAAGTCAACAAATCTTTATTTCCCCAAAGAAATGTTTGCCAATGACACTGTGGACAAGGCAAAAATTTACAAACAATAAATGCATTATTAACACACCACTTTAATACTCGAGATTAAAAAGTAAGACCTCAATCGCACTTTCAAATGCTCACACCATTTGTTATTACCTGGTTCTCTCTCTCAGACACACACAAACATACACACACACACATACACACACACACCCACACACCCATACACACACACACACACACACAGTACATAGTTCTTCTCATTGAAATCAAAACAACTTTGCAATGATTAAAACATAAACATTGGTAAATGACTATTAGACTACATTATGTTAAAAGGTCACATTACCAGAATTTGATGACAAAAAAGAGGCCTTTTAGTTTGATTTTCCTTTTTCTTTTCTTTGTTGTTGCTTAGTACAGTGGTATTGACTAAATACCGGTATTGGTTAGGTAACTTGCCTAACGTATTAGCAAGCTGCGTGCCAATCTGGATGTTTTCTAACAGGAGTCAAATTTCTATTACGAGTTTGTATGCACTGTTCTATTTCTCTTATGTCTCCTCAGGAGCACGTTGGAAAGTTTGGTTATTTGGGGGGAAATGCAGATGACAGTTTAATACCTTTCTGTTTTAAGTTTTAATACTGAATCTTTCTTACTCAGGATAATGTTAACAACTAGACTGTATGTACTCTTTAATTTCGGGTATTCCAAAGCCACCTTTTACAGTATTCTTAACGGCACTGTTCCTACTAATATGATCCCTTTTTTAATGTTCCACACGAATTCAAAAAGTCCTCTGTGTGCCAATGTGGATGGTGCAGGAGGTTTTTCTAACAGAAGTCAACTTTCTGTAACGGATCTTTATGCACTGTTCTATTTTTCTCATGTTGCTTCAAGGGCACGTTAGAAAATTTGTTTACGCTTGGAAAATGCAGCTGACATGTTCAGATAAACAAGCTAGGCACAGACAGACAAACAGGCACGGACAGTGGATTTGTGGTCCAATGGTTCTGTGGTCCATGGGGTCAGACATGACACAGCTTCCTTTTCCATTAAGATTCAAAGTTTTAGTCTGCTAAGCTTTTGTGTTGTGACACAATCAGTCAATCACTCAGTCAACCAGTAAATGGCCTGTTGCAGTGAACGGAGAATGGGGTGGTTGGGGTACTTGGAGTGAATGCAGCGCCACATGTGGAGACAGTGTAACCCGCTCAAGGCCTCGAGCATGTGACAGCCCAACACCTGCCTTCGGTGGTGACGACTGTGATGGTGATCCCAATGAAACTGAAAACTGCCAACTAGATCCTTGTCCCGGTGTGTAATTGTCTTCTTCTTCTGCTATTTGCAATTCTTATATTCTTATAGACCTTCCTGCTCCTCCTTCCTTTTCTACAAGTCAAGTCAACAAATCTTTATTACCCCAAAGAAATGTTTGCCAATGACACTGTGCACAAGGCAAAAATTTAAAAACAATAAATGCATTATTAACACTCCACTTTAATACTCGAGATTAAATAGTAGGACCTCATTCACACTTTTAAATGCTCACACCATTTGTTATTGCCTGGATCTCTCTCTCAGACACACACAAACATACACACGCACACATTCACACACACACACACACACACACACACACACACACACGGTAAATAGTTCTTCTCATTGAAATCAAAACAACTTTGCAATGATTAAAACATAAACATTGGTAAATGACTATTACACTACATTATGTTAAAAGGTCAAATTACCTAATTTGATGACAAAAAAGAGCCCTTTTAGTTTCAATTTCCCTTTTCTTTTCTTTGTTGTTGCTTAGTACAGTGGTATTGACTAAATACCGGTATTGGTTAGGTAACTTGCCTAACATATTAGCAAGCTGCGTGCCAATCTGGATTGTGACAGGAGGTTTTCTAACAGGAGTCAAATTTCTATTACGAGTTTGTATGCACTGTTCTATTTCTCTTATGTCTCCTCAGGAGCACGTTGGAAAGTGTGGTTATTTGGGGGGAAATGCAGATGACAGTTTAATACCTTTCTGTTTTAAGTTTTAATACTGAATCTTTCTTACTCAGGATAATGTTAACAACTAGACTGTATGTACTCTTTAATTTCGGGTATTCCAAGGCCACCTTTTACAGTATTCTTAACGGCACTGTTCCTACTAATATGATCCCTTTTTTATTGTTCCACACGAATTCAAAAAGTCCTCTGTGTGCCAATGTGGATGGTGCAGGAGGTTTTTCTAACAGAAGTCAACTTTCTGTAACGGATCTTTATGCACTGTTCTATTTTTCTCATGTTGCTTCAAGGGCACGTTAGAAAATTTGTTTACGCTTGGAAAATGCAGCTGACATGTTCAGATAAACAAGCTAGGCACAGACAGACAAACAGGCACGGACAGTGGATTTGTGGTCCAATGGTTCTGTGGTCCATGGGGTCAGACATGACACAGCTTCCTTTTCCATTAAGATTAAGAGCTTTAGTCTGCTAAGCTTTTGTGTTGTGACACAATCAGTCAATCACTCAGTCAACCTGTAAATGACCTGTTGCAGTGAACGGAGAATGGGGTGGTTGGGGTACTTGGAGTGAATGCAGCGCCACATGTGGAGACAGTGTAACCCGCTCAAGGCCTCGAGCATGTGACAGCCCAACACCTGCCTTCGGTGGTGACGACTGTGATGGTGATCCCAATGAAACTGAAAACTGCCAACTAGATCCTTGTCCCGGTGTGTAATTGTCTTCTTCTTCTTCTATTTGCAATTCTTATATTCTTACAGACCCTCCTGCTCCTCCTTCCTTTTCTACAAGTCAAGTCAACAAATCTTTATTACCCCAAAGAAATGTTTGCCAATGACACTGTGCACAAGGCACAAATTTAAAAACAATAAATGCATTATTAACACACCACTTTAATACTCGAGATTAATTGATTGATTGATTGAGTGTTGCTTTAGGTCCAGCAGACTCTTCCGAGCCAAATCAGGACCGGACAACCCCCAATCCGCATAAAAGATCTGCCGAAACAACCCTAGTGGGAAAATTGAATGCCCTCCACCGGCCAGTCACTTTACAATAAAGACATCCCACGCAGGGGACGGCTGAGGCTTTACCCCAACTACTCGAACCCCCGGTTACAAAAACAAAATAGAATACAAACATCATTATAAATCATCAACAAAACACATAAATATAAAATGCCTATAGTGCTAAATAATAACATTATAGGAAGCCCTAGTGACCACCCGGCAGAAAGCATCCAACACTCCCGAGCTGATCCAACAGACCTCATACACAAACAAGGAGTCTTGTCCAGGAAGAGTTTTCAAGAAAAAAGGTAGGTCATTGATCTAGCGAAGAAGAAGATAGTATAGCACAGTGATAGGACAGATCAGGAATGGGAAAGAGCAAATGAGGAAGACAGCGACAGTGGGAATTTAAAGCACTA
Organism: Oncomelania hupensis; assembly: GCA_036898135.1. NCBI lineage: Eukaryota > Metazoa > Mollusca > Gastropoda > Littorinimorpha > Pomatiopsidae > Oncomelania > Oncomelania hupensis. Next base: position 51,038,296 of record CM072527.1, read on the forward strand.
AATTTCCAGACAGTGGGGATACTATTTATACTGAAACCCCCGGCACTCCAGCGGGGGTACTGTTGCCACAGTGAATCAGTCATGCCTAGAAAGGCAAGATAGGTTTTCAACTGGGGCTTTCACTTTTCCCTTTATAGGTTAGAACAATCTACAGTGGCAAGATTGCTCATGACCCCAAGGGGTAATACTCGAGATTAAAAAGCAAGACTTTATTCACCTTTTTAAATGCTCACACCATTTGTTATTACCTTGATCTCTCTCTCTTCGACACACACAAACATACACACGCACACATACACACACGGTACATAGTTCTTCTCATTGAAATCAAAACAACTTTGCAATGATTAAAACATAAACATTGGTAAATGAGTATTACACTATATTATGTTAAAAGATCAAATTACCAGAATTTGATGACAAAAAAGAGCCCTTTTAGTTTGAATTTCCATTTTCTTTTATTTGTTGTTGCTTAGTACAGTGGTATTGACTAAATACCGGTATTGAATAGGTAACTTGCCTAACATATTAGCAAGCTGCGTGCCAATCTGGGTTGTGACAGGAGGTTTTCTAACAGGAGTCAAATTTCTATTACGAATTTGTATGCACTGTTCTATTTCTCTTATGTCTCCTCAGGAGCACGTTGGAAAGTGTGGTTATTTGGGGGGAAATGCAGATGACAGTTTATTACCTTTCTGTTTTAAGTTTTAATACTGAATCTTTCTTACTCAGGATAATGTTAACAACTAGACTGTATGTACTCTTTAATTTCGGGTATTCCAAGGCCACCCTTTACAGTATTCTTAACGGCACTGTTCCTACTAATATGATCCCTTATTTATTTTCCACACGAATTCAAAAAGTCCTCTGTGTGCCAATGTGGATGGTGCAGGAGGTTTTTCTAACAGAAGTCAACTTTCTGTAACGGATCTTTATGCACTGTTCTATTTTTCTCATGTTGCTTCAAGGACACGTTAGAGAGTTTGTTTACGCTTGGAAAATGCAGCTGACATGTTCAGATAAACAAGCTAGGCACAGACAGACAAACAGGCACAGACAGTCGATTTGTGGTCCAATGGTTCTGTGGTCCATGGCGTCAGACATGACACAACTTCCTTTTCCATTAAGATTCAAAGTTTTAGTCTGCTAAGCTTTTGTGTTGTGACACAATCAGTCAATCACTCAGTCAACCAGTAAATGACCTGTTGCAGTGAACGGAGAATGGGGTGGTTGGGGTACTTGGAGTGAATGCAGCGCCACATGTGGAGACAGTGTTACCCGCTCAAGGCCTCGAGCATGTGACAGCCCAACACCTGCCTTCGGTGGTGACGACTGTGATGGTGATCCCAATGAAACTGAAAACTGCCAACTAGATCCTTGTCCCGGTGTGTAATCGTCTTCTTCTTCTGCTATTTGCAATTCTTATATTCTTATAGACCTTCCTGTTCCTCCTTCCTTTTCTACAAGTCAAGTCAACAAATCTTTATTACCCCAAAGAAATGTTTGCCAATGACACTGTGCACAAGGCAAAAATTTAAAAACAATAAATGCATTATTAACACTCCACTTTAATACTCGAGATTAAAAAGTAGGACCTCATTCACACTTTTAAATGCCCACACCATTTGTTATTGCCTGGATCTCTCTCTCAGACACACACAAACATACACACGCACACATTCACACACACACACACACACACACACACACGGTACATAGTTCTTCTCATTGAAATCAAAACAACTTTGCAATGATTAAAACATAAACATTGGTAAATGACTATTACACTACATTATGTTAAAAGGTCAAATTACCTCAATTTGATGACAAAAAAGAGCCCTTTTAGTTTCAATTTCCCTTTTCTTTTCTTTGTTGTTGCTTAGTACAGTGGTATTGACTAAATACCGGTATTGGTTAGGTAACTTGCCTAACATATTAGCAAGCTGCGTGCCAATCTGGATTGTGACAGGAGGTTTTCTAACAGGAGTCAAATTTCTATTACGAATTTGTATGCACTGTTCTATTTCTCTTATGTCTCCTCAGGAGCACGTTGGAAAGTGTGGTTATTTGGGGGGAAATGCAGATGACAGTTTATTACCTTTCTATTTTAAGTTCCAATACTGAATTTTTCTTACTCAGGATAATGTTAACAACTAGACTGTATGTACTCTTTAATTTCGGGTATTCCAAGGCCACCCTTTACAGTATTCTTAACGGCACTGTTCCTACTAATATGATTCCTTTTTTATTGTTCCACACGAATTCAAAAGGTCTTTTGTGTGCCAATGTGGATGGTGCAGGAGGTTTTTCTAACAGAAGTCAACTTTCTGTAACGGATCTTTATGCACTGTTCTATATTTCTCATGTTGCTTCAAGGGCACGTTAGAAAATTTGTTTACGCTTGGAAAATGCAGCTGACATGTTCAGATAAACAAGCTGGGCACAGACAGACAAAAAGGCACAGACAGTGGATTTGTGGTCCAATGTTTCTGTGGTCCATGGCGTCAGACATGACACAGCTTCCTTTTCCATTAAGATTCAAAGTTTTAGTCTGCTAAGCTTTTGTGTTGTGACACAATCAGTCAATCACTCAGTCAACCAGTAAATGACCTGTTGCAGTGAACGGAGAATGGGGTGGTTGGGGTACTTGGAGTGAATGCAGCGCCACATGTGGAGACAGTGTAACCCGCTCAAGGCCTCGAGCATGTGACAGCCCAACACCTGCCTTCGGTGGTGACGACTGTGATGGTGATCCCAATGAAACTGAAAACTGCCAACTAGATCCTTGTCCCGGTGTGTAATTGTCTTCTTCTTCTGCTATTTGCAATTCTTATATTCTTATAGACCCTCCTGCTCCTCCTTCCGTCTCTACAAATCAAGTCAACAAATCTTTATCACCCCAAAGAAATGTTTGCCAATGACACTGTGCACAAGGCACGAATTTAAAAACAATAAATGCATTATTAACACACCACTTTAAAACTCGAGATTAAAAAGTAAGATCTCATTCACACTTTTAAATGCTCACACCATTTGTTATTACCTGGTTCTCTCTCTCAGACACACACAAACATACACACACACACATACACGCACACACACCCCCACACACCTACACACACACCCACACACACACACACGGTACATAGTTCAAATTTAAAAACCATAAATGCATTATTAACACACCACTTTAATACTCGAGATTAAAAAGCAAGACTTTATTCACCTTTTTAAATGCTCACACCATTTGTTATTACCTGGATCTCTCTCTCAAGTTCAAGTTCAAGTTCAAGTTCAAGTTCAAGAATACTTTATTATCTCAACAGAGACATTATGACATACAATTGCTGATCGGTATGAAACATTAAAACAATACATACATAGATAAAACAAGTACACAAGTACACACACACAAACATACACACGAACACATACACACACACACACACGGTACATAGTTCTTCTCATTGACAAAGAAATGTTTGCCAATGACACTGTGCACAAGGCAAAAATCTAAAAACAATAAATGCATTATTATCACCCCACTTTAATACTCGAGATTAAAAAGCAAGACTTTATTCACCTTTTTAAATGCTCACACCATTTGTTATTACCTGGATCTCTCTCTCAGACACACACAAACATACACACACACATACACACACACACACACACACACACACACCCACACCCACACACGGTACATAGTTCTTCTCATTGAAATCAAAACAACTTTGCAATGATTAAAACATAAACATTGGTAAATGACTATTAGACTACATTATGTTAAAAGGTCAAATTACCAGAATTTGATGACAAAAAAGAGCCCTTTTAGTTTCAATTTCCCTTTTCTTTTCCTTGTTTTGCTTAGTACAGTGGTATTGACTAAATACCGGTATTGGTTAGGTAACTTGCCTACCATATTAGCAAGCTGCGTGCCAATCTGGATTGTGACAGGAGGTTTTCTAACAGGAGTCAAAATTCTATTACGAATTTGTATGCACTGTTCTATTTCTCTTATGTCTCCTCAGGAGCACGTTGGAAAGTGTGGTTATTTGGGGGGAAATGCAGATGACAGTTTAATACATGTACCTTTCTATTTTAAGTTTTAATACTGAATCTTTCTTACTCAGGATAATGTTAACAACTAGACTGTATGTACTCTTTAATTTCGGGTATTCCAAGGCCACCTTTTACAGTATTCTTAACGGCACTGTTCCTACTAATATGATCCCTTATTTATTGTCCACACGAATTCAAAAAGTCTTCTGTGTGCCAATGTGGATGGTGCAGGAGGTTTTTCTAACAGAATTCAACATTCTGTAACGGATCTTTATGCACTGTTCTATTTTTCTCATGTTGCTTCAAGGGCACGTTGGAGAATTTGTTTACGCTTGGAAAATGCAGCTGACATGTTCAGATAAACAAGCTAGGCACAGACAGACAAACAGGCACGTACAGTGGATTTGTGGTTAAATGGTTCTGTGGTTCATGGCGTCAGACATGACACATCTTCCTTTTCCATTAAGATTCAGAGTTGTACTCTGCTAAGCTTTTGCCTTGAATCACTCAGTCAACCAGTAAATGGCCTGTTGCAGTGAACGGAGAATGGGGTGGTTGGGGTACTTGGAGTGAATGCAGCGCCACATGTGGAGACAGTGTAACCCGCTCAAGGCCTCGAGCATGTGACAGCCCAACACCTGCCTTCGGTGGTGACGACTGTGATGGTGATCCCAATGAAACTGAAAACTGCCAACTAGATCCTTGTCCCGGTGTGTAATTGTCTTCTTCTTCTTCTTCTATTTGCAATTGTTACATTCTTATAGACCCTCCTGCTCCTCCTTCCGTCTCTACAAGTCAAGTCAACAAATCTTTATTACCCCAAAGAAATGTTTGCCAATGACACTGTGCACAAGGCAAAAATTTAAAAACAATAAATGCATTATTAACACACCACTTTAATACTCAAGATTAAAAAGTAAGACCTCATTCACACTTTTAAATGCTCACACCATTTGTTATTACCTGGTTCTCTCTCTCAAACACACACAAACATACACACACACACATACACACACGGTACATTGTTCTTTTCATTGAAATCAAAACAACTTTGCAATGATTAAAACATAAACATTGGTAAATGATCTTTATTACCCCAAAGAAATGTTTGCCAATGACGCTGTGCGCAAGGCAAAAATTAAAAACAATAAATGCTTTATGAACACACCACTTTAATACTCGAGATTAAAAAGTAAGACCTCATTCACACTTTTAAATGCTTACACCATTTGTTATTACCTTTTTCTCTCTTTCTCTCTGAGACACGTACATACACATACACACACACACACACACGCACACACACACACACACATATACACACACACACAACATAGTCCTTCTCATATAAATCAAAATAACTTTGCAATGACTAAAACATAAACATAAGTAAATGGCTATTAGGTCTGGAGCCTGTGACAGCCCACCACCTGCCTTCGGTGGTGACGACTGTAGAGTCCATTTTTTTTAAATACTGAATTCTGTTCTGGCCTTCCTGCTGGTCCCTGTGTGTAATTACTACTAATACTACTACTTTTATTCCTCCTCCTGCTTCTTCTCCTTTTACTCCTCCTCCTCCTTCTCCCACTACTACTATTACTACCACTACTACTATTACTACCACTACTACTACTACTATTATTTCCACTGGTACTATTACTACCACTACTACTATTACTACTACTACTATTACTACCACTACTACTATTACTACTACTACCACTATTACTACTTCCACTACTACTACTACCACTACTACTATTACTACCATTACTTCTATTACTACTACTACCACTACTACAATTACTACTACTACCACTACTACTATTACTACCACTACCACTACTACCACTACTACTATTACTACCATTACTACTGCTACTACCACTACTATTACTACAACAACTACTACTACTACTACCACTACTACTATTACTACCACTACTATTACTACCACTACTACTATTACTACTACTACCACTACTACTATTACTACTACCACTACTACTATTACTACCACTACTACTATTACTACTACTACCACTACTACTATTACTACTACTACTACCACTACTACTACTATCACTACTACTATTACTGCTACTACCACTACTACTACTATCACTACTACTATTACTGCTACTACCACTACTACTACTATCACTACTACTATCTACTACTACTATCACTACTACTATTACTGCTACTACCACTACTACTATTACTACTACTACCACTACTACTATTACTGCTACTACCACTACTACTACTATCACTACTACTATTACTGCTACTACCACTACTACTACTATCACTACTACTATTACTGCTACTACCACTACTACTATTACTACTACTACCACTACTACTACTATCACTACTACTATTACTGCTACTACCACTACTACTATTACTACTACTACCACTACTACTACTATCACTACTACTATCACTACTACTATCACTACTACTATTACTGCTACTACCACTACTACTACTACGCTCTTTGCTCCTCCTCCTCTTACCTTCTTCTCATGGGGGCCCCCCCCCCCCCCCCCCCCTTGACATTATGTTCTTGCTCTTCCTCCACCTCTGACTCCTTCTTCTCCCACTTTTGATGGCAGGATAGCTCAACTCGGTAGTTCTCTTTTTTTTTTAGGGGCCATAAATACGACGGAGCGACAAGCGCCTCTGGGTTTGATAGCTCTCGGTACGATCATTTTTTTGTCGTCTGCTGCTATTTACAAGCATCGGACTACCGCGCCGGGTAGTTATTTTTATTTGAAAGGAATCCTGAAGATTTCGGTTCATCTGCGCTTGCGCTGACCTATCCCACGGAATTTACAACCTTCAAGGATTTTACATTATGTAAAATCCTTGATACTATAGAAGCGTGGCTCCCATACGATGCCTATCATCTCTGAGTATCGAAATTATCTACCTAGTCGGTTTGTCTCTTTTATTTTCGGCAGATCTAATCGTTTAGTAGCAACAACCATGCCAAGAGTTGTCGTCCGTGATCACGAATAGAGTTATCCCTGAGTGTGGCCGCAGAACAGCAGAATGACATAACGGGCTATTTTTAAGCGAAAACGTATAAGAAATAAATTTTAACCAATCATTATTAAGGAAAGCCTGTAGCTTCGGGGTATATGCAAAAGGATTGATAGCTGAAGTGCCAAGTAAAAATGTGGGTTTTATCGACCTAAACTTGTCATAATAAGAAGACCCGTCGCTAAAACTTTGTGTACACATAATTAAAAGAATGCACTATTTCCATGTCAAAGCAAAAACAATTTCGAAATTCGACCGTAAAATGCTTTTAAAAGTGGTTTTTAGTTCCCGCACGTAGCATCAACACATGCCAAGAGTTGTCGTCCGTGATGACAAATAGAGTTATCCCTGAGTGATAGGCCTATGTTATGCTTACACACTTCAAAATACAAATAATTTGTCATTCATGATACATTAAGTTTGAGTTTTTTTTATTTGTTTACAAAGTAAGACTGCCGCGCTCCCTTGTCATCTCCATCTTCCTATTATACTTGCGAAGCATGGACCCTCACAGTGGATCTACAACGAAGAATACAAAGCATGGAGATGAGGTGCTACAGAAGACTTCTGGGCATTTCCTACATTACATGGTTATTGCTTTAGGTCCAGCGTACTCTTCCGAGCCAAATAATGGGCATTTCCTATACCCAACATATCACCAACGACGAAGTCCGACAGACCATCACGCAAGCCATTGGACAACACGATGACCTGCTCACAGTGGTGAAGAAACGGAAACTCAGATTGTATGGCCACGTCACCAGATCATCAGGTCTTGCAAAGACCATTCTGCAAGGCACAGTGCAAGGAGGTAGAAGAAGAGGGAGACCGAAAAAGAGGTGGGATGACAACATTCGAGAATGGACTGGTTTGACACTGAGCGAAGCCATCAGGGCTGCTGAGGACAGAGAAAGATGGAGTATGCTGGTTAAACGATCATCTGTGGTGCCCCTACGACCTCCGGTTTACGGGACAGGATAGAATAGGATAGGACAAAGATCACATCAAGGACTAACTAATTAAAGCGTTAAATTGACATTCTGTTTAATATATAAGCAGGCCATCGGCCGGTCACCTACAATGCCAAAAAAAGCTGAAAATTCTGATTCGGCGTTATTTCTTTAATGGCAATAAAAAAAAGTTTTCAACTTTAATTTAGGAGCCATTGTATCAGACAATGGGTCCCGACAGGAAGTCCTCTCCAGGATCGCACAAACAACTGCTGCCCTGGCGAAGTTGAAGCCAATTTGGAAAGACAGGACCATCAGTCTACATTCCAAGGTGAGGCTGCTGCGCTCCTTTGTCATCTCCATCTTCCTATATGCTTGCGAAACATGGACCGTTACAGCAGATCTCCAACGAAGAATACAAAGCATGGAGATGAGGTGCTACAGAAAACTTTTGGCCATTTCCTATACCCAGCACATCACCAACAACGAAGTCCGACAGACCATCACACAAGCCATGGGACAACACGATGACCTGCTCACATTGGTGAAAAAACGTAAACTCCGATGGTATGTACACGTCACCAAATCATCAAGTCTTGCAAAGACCATCCTGCAAGGCACAGTGCAAGGAGGTAGAAGAAGAGGGAGACCGAAAAAGAGGTGGGAGGACAACATTCGAGAATGGACTGGTTTGACACTAAGCGAAACAATCAGGGTTGCTGAGGACAGGGAAAGATGGAGTACGCTGGTTAAACGATCATCTGTGGTGCCCCTACGACCTCCGAGTTATGGGATAGGATAGGATAGGATAGGATAGGTTAGGATTTCAACTTATGTTAAAAAATGAACTTTTTTTGCAATATACATGCTATACTGTATTAAATTTAGGCAACAAAAAATTGGGGAGGGGGGGGGGGGGGGGGAAGAGGTTAGAAAAAATGCTGAGTTGTTGCTGCATTTAGCTAATCTAATGGAACTACCGCACGGTTATCGCTCAACACTCAATGCGTCAAGTAATAATAATAATAATAATAATAATAATAATAATAATAATAATAATAATAATAATAATAATAATAATAATAATAATAATAATAATAATAATAAATAAATAAATAAATAAATAAATATTATAAAGGGCATTTCATTAAATCAGCTCAATGCACGTTACACAAGACTATGAAAAACAAAGGAACCAATACAGAAACACACATGAGTAAAAGTAAAAAATAAAAAACGCACACGCAAAACGGACACACGTATAACAAACAATAGGAAAAGAAAGAGTGTGTGATGCTAAAACATACGCACACACACACAAGCACACACATGTGCGCGCGCGCTCATTCACACGCGCGCACACATACAGAGCTCCCGGCAGGAACAGAGAGGAAAACCACACACAGAGTAACAAGCAAGAACAGAGGAAGCGAAAAGAACATCAGACATTTACATTACATGGTTATTGCTTTCGGTACAGCGGATTCTTCCGAGCCAAATAAGGACCAGAGAAGTGAAAGAGGACTAAGCCCTGATCCGCATAAAAGATCTGCCGAAACAACCCTAGTGGTAACACTGAAGGCAATCTACCAGCCCCCCCGTTGGGGTGCCGGGGGTTTCAATATAAATAGCATGCCCACTTTCTGGAAATTTAGTGCTTTAAATTCCCACTGTCACTGTCTTTCTCATTTGCTCTTTCTCATTCCTGCTCTGTTCTATCAATCTGCTATACTATCTTCTTCTTTGCTAGACCAGTCACCTACCTTTTTTCTTGAAAATTCTTCCGGGACAAGACTCCTTATTTGTGTGTGAGGTCTGTTGGACCAGCTTGGGAATATTGAACGCTTTCTGCCAGGTGGTCACTAGGGCTTCCTATGATGTTATTATTTAGCAATGTAGGCATTTTATATGTATGTGTTTTGTTGATAATTTATAATGATGTTTGTATTCTATTTTGTTTTTGTAAACGGGGGTTCGATAAATTAGAGTGCAGCCTCAGCGACCCCTACGTGGGATGTCTTTATTGTAAAGTGACTGGCTGGTGGAGAGCTTTCAGTTTTACCACTAGGGTTGTTTCAGCAGATCTTTTATGCGGATCCGGGGTTGTCCGGTCCTGATTTGGCTCGGAAGAGTCCGCTGGACCTAAAGCAATAATCATGTAATGTAATGTAATCTCCCAGCCGGTCACTTTACAATAAAGACATCCCACGCAGGGGACGCTGAGGTTGTACTCTAATTTATCAAACCCCAGTTTACAAAAACAAAATAGAATACAAGCATCATAATACAATATCAACAAAACACATACATATAAAATGCCTACATTGCTAAATAATAGCATCATAGGAAGCCCCAGTGACCATTTGGCAGAGAGCGTCCAATATTTCCAAGCTGATCCAACAGACCTCATACACAAATGAGGATTATTGTCCCGGAAGAGTTTTCAAGAAAACAGGTAGGTGACTGGTCTAGCTTTTAGTTTCCAGATAGAGAAGACTGAAAGAGATACGTTTGTAAGGTTTCCTTGTAAGGCGGACAAAGAGGATGATGTTTTTCAGTGTCAGGCAGAGAATTCCAGATTAGAGGAGCTTGTCTGTCTCGCTGCCGCATAAACCACTGAGCCAATACTGCATCTCCTCTTCTAAACAAACGTTAAAAGCAGGCAAGCTGTTGCGTAGTTTGAACGTAACATTACCGAATGGGCTCTATGCACAAAGGCGTGGCGGTCACGTGCTGCGGGAATAACACAACGTGCTCGAGTTTGAAAATGGTGAAGTACTGTGCTGCGTTTGGATGCTCTAACTCCGACGTTGTATGCAGATCTTTTCTTCATCTCTGCTTTTACTCGAGCGCAAATGATGAAGCACAGCATGTCATCACCTCTAAACTGAATATCAGTGACAAATCGCTCTTTAAAAAAAAAAAAAAAAAAAAAAAAAAAAAAAAACTGTCCCCTGATAATAATTTGTCTGTAATCATTATTGCACGAATGTGCTATGTTCAAAACATCACAATATCCCAAAATGTCGGTAAAGTTAAATTTTTTAAGCAGCATTGGAGTACACGCGAGCGAGCTAAAAGAAGCCATGACCGCTTTGTTATTCCCGCGCCACGTGACCATGCCGCTTTCGCGCGCCGACTTGTGCATAGAGCCCATTACATCACTACTGCCAAATTTGCGATATTTTGTTTGATGTACTGAAGTGTTTAGTTGTTTTCGTGACAGAGGGGGAAGAGTGGAGTGCCTGGGGCCCTTGCAGCGTGACATGCGGGACTGGCGTGCAGACTAGGTCACGCAACACGGAATATGAAACACAGATTTGCACCATTGCTCCCACGCCAAGTGAGTTAACTTTTCTAGTCTTTGTTATATTAATTTTTTTTATTTTATTGTGTTCGTGTTTGTATGTGCGTGTGTGTGGGTGTGTGTGTGTGGGTGTGTGTGTGCGTGCACGAGTGCATGTTTTTGTGAGTGACACAATCACCCGTGGAATTCTTTAGAGATAATGTTGACAGTATGAGTGGTCTTCAGCAACAGTTGTCATTATCTTGCTTTCACTTTACACTTATGAACACATATGCGTCAACACATGATCTGAACAAAAGAGTATCCATAACTCGAAATTGCACTGTTTACACCTCTGAAGTGATAACAAATGGTTTGTTAATCACTATCAACTGTGGTCATTTTTCATGAAACATTCTTACCTTAATCAAGAGTAATCCATTAGTTAAAGATTTTATTTTGCTTTTTACTTGTATTTATTTATAATATTATTTTGTATAGAACTACACATTGAAAATGTATTAACATAATTACATAAATAAACTTAAAAAATAGCATATCCTTGGGTCCGTATCGCAGTTCTCACTTATAACCAAAACAGTAGAGAAAATCTGTATCATTCTCTTACTGAATGATACAGATTTTCTCTACTGTTTTGGTTATAAGTGAGAACTGCGATACGGACCCAAGGATATGCTATTTTTTAAGTTTATTTATGTAATTATGTTAATACATTTTCAATGTGTAGTGCAGCATCATCCCACTGTATCTCCTCTGTCAAGGTCATCAACACAGGTGCGCCACAGGGTACTGTGATAGCCCCCTTTGTCTTTACCCTTTACACAAACAACTGCCAAATTTCCAGAGATGACACACATATTATCAAATTTTCTGATGATGCTGCTGTTGTCGACCTTTCAGACTCTGTGAAATGTTACGAGCAAAGTGTCAACTCTTTTGTCAACTGGTGTGATAGGAACCATCTTGAACTGAATGTCAAAAAGACTAAAGAAATGGTTGTGGACTTTAGGCGGAATGGGACAGATTTGCCGGCACTCTTGTTAAAGGGAGAAGAGGTAGAAAGAGTAGACACCTATAGATATCTTGGCATTCTCATTGACGATAAGTTAAAGTTCACAGCTAACGCTGAGGCAGTGTTCAAGAAGTGCAGACAGAGGATGTATGTTGTACAAACTGCGTTCACTGATGGTGTCGCAAAGAATTTTGCAGCAGTGCTATACTGCTTTCATTGAGTCTGTGTTAACATTTTCATTCATCTGTTTCTATCAGTCTCTTAATCTCAAAAACCAAAATTCTCCTAACAGTATCTCCAGAACATGTAGCAAGATTGTAGGCAGAAATCTCCCCCGTCTCTGTGATCTGTTCCAAACAAGGGCCCTGAGCAAGGCCAAGTGCATCATTAAAGACCCCACCCACCCCCTGTGCCCCCTCTTCCAGTGTCTTCCGTCCGGGGTTCGACTCAGGACAATGCAATGCCGAACAGTTCGCTTCAGTTCCACTTTCATCCCTACTGCAATTACCCTTTTCAATTCAACCAACAAACGCTGATGGCTCTGCTCAGGACACCTCACCACCCTCAAATTAATAACCCCATCATTTATTTTTATCTGATTAATTGCTTTTACAATCAAACTTGTATGTTTTACTTTACTACCCACATGTCCATTGATAATTATTGTGTTTGTAAGTGTGAGTGTATTACCTTATTTGTCAAGGACTGTTTGGTATTTTTTATCTCGTTGTTATAGTTGTTTATGATGTGTTCTGTGTGGATGAGTGTACGGCTGCAGTGATGAGTGGGCAAATGTAGTGCGTGAGTGTGTTGTAACTGCGCGAGGCTTTTATGACTGAAATAATAGTGCCTATTCTTTAGTCCTACTTCTTACCTGTAATATTTTTACCTGCAAGAGGCGTTCGCTCAATCAATGCATAGTTAAATTATGTACGGATGATGTGCGTACGGATCCTATGCTTTCTGAACCTCTTATATCAGTCTGTGTCTTACTATTGTTCATTATAACTGTCTTGTTGTGTGGAGCCATAATATAATATAATGTGATGAGACTTGTACAATATTTCCATTCCTGTGGTAATAAAGATGTGTTGAATTGAATTGAATTGAAACAAAATTTTTAATTTGTTTTGCCTGTTGTACTACTTTGCAGTCGACGGTGGCTGGGGGCCGTGGTCGGAGTGGACGCCATATGACTCAGGTGTTTTGGAGCAGTCTCGCTGTCGTAAGTGTAACAACCCCGAGAAAGCTTACGGCGGTGAGGATTGCTTTGGAGCAGAGTGCCAAAACCGGAACCTCGACGACCATAGCGGATCCGAATTCGGATACCTTTTTTTGATCTTCCCATTTTTGCAAGGCTGGGGCCTACAAAACCCCGGTAAGATAATATTTTTATCTTTGTGATAATCATAATGGACTGTTGGATTTTTTTTGTATTTGTATCTTTTTGCTAATCATAATGGACTGTTGGATTTTTTTGTTTTAATTATGTGGTTCAGTGTTGTAGAAAATGACGTTCAGCTTCGTCAGATCCTGGTCATTCATGACGTGCATACAGTGTAGTTCATTCACTATCACAGGTTTGTTTGGCTGGATTCCGAAACAATGAGCAGAATCGGAAACTGAGGATTTGACAAGAGCAATGGTTGTAAAACTATAGGACAGTGACCTTCAAAATGGCCACATTTGACAGGAAGAGACAGTGGCCTTTAAATGAACAGGCCTTGATCTCTTTGTCTGTACACAGAGAACGTGGACGGCAACTGGGGACCTTGGAGTCACTGGAGCACGTGCAGCGTGACTGAAGGTCAAGGTCATCGCACCAGACAACGCTTCTGCATTGACCTCCAGGCTTTTGGAGGTGAAGGCTGCTGCGATAACGAGGACGGCAGTGTTCAAGTTGAGGACTGCACCGTTGTGCCTCCTCCAGGTAAGTCTTCAACAGTGCACTTATCTCCCTTTTACTTTGAACAGTGGAACCATCTCCTGGTAAATCTGTAGAAACATCTCCTGGTAAATCTGAAAGAGTGCACGACGTCTGCTTATCTCCCTTCTCTTGCCAACTCTTTTAGGCTAACTGGCAGCAAGATGCATGTTGGACGTCCCATTGTGAGATGATGCAGTTTTATGATTCTGTTTCGGATTCTTTAAAATATTTTAGGAGGATAGATCTAACCAATCCTGTCTTGCTTGGTAATAAAAATAATACATTTTCCTGCCTGTCTTATTCTTAGTGCATGTGCTGCAGGCCGGGGGTAGACGTTTTGTTTTCTAATGTGTATAAACCCATGCCTTATCTTTATATGATTGTCTGTATATAGTACTTTCCTGTCTATTTAATATCATGTATTCATAATATGTTAGCATGGGACCCTACGTTGTACAATTGTAATGTTAGACTGTGAGTGCTTTAGGTTGTCCTATACTGCCTCTGAGTTGGACAAAGGGCAACATCAAAATAATGTGTACATTTACTTCTATTCATTAGTCACTATCCAGAGGAAGAAGAAGAAGCTGTACAGTCTGTTATGTATATTCCTACCATAGTGTTTACATTATTTATGGACAGGAGTGGTGTGTGTGTTTGGGTGTGTGTGCGTGTGTGTGTGTATGATTGTGGGCGTGTATTTATGGACATTTGGGGTGCTAAACTTGCAGTTTTATGCACAAAATGGGGCATTTAGCTCGCGCCAAACGTGTGTGTGGGTGTGTGGGTGTGTGGGTGTGTGTGTGCGTGTGTGTGTGTTCGAGAGATCTTAAACAGAAGTTCGATTTCTAGAACAGTCTGTGCGTTGAGAATTGTATAGTGCACTGAATGTTATTGTAGAATGTCAGTTTGGAATGTGAGTGGTTTACGGGTCGTCCTGTTTTATATCAACATTTTACTTCAGTTCTGTTTAATTTTTTCCCCTCTGTCGTAAAAGCACTTTTCCATTGGGACAACTAAATGTCTGATGTCTTATGACTGAAGTTAACATTTCACTGGCACACTCGCTAGGTGGAGAAAATGCTCTGTTGCTGGTACTGGCTTTTGCCTAGCAAATGTGTTCACTCGTGAAATATAACTCCAAATCTATTTATATAACACTCCAGCTCAATGCCTATGTGAGCAGCGCTCTTTGGTTCCCCCACATTTTGCTGGCTGCGGGCTATTTATAGCTTGCCTACACCCTCCCTTCCAGTGAAAGGAAAGTAAAGAAGCACTGGCAATGCTATCGGCGAAGCTATTTATAGCTAACCTGGCTGAACTAACCTCAAAACCTAAAAGCTTTGGTTGAGTCGGTGTGATAAGCTCCCCTCCCACCAATCACTTAGTCACTAAACAATCAACCAGTCAGTCACGTGTTATAGTGGACGGAGAATGGAGTACCTGGAGTGCTTGGGGTCAATGCAGCGCCACATGTGGGGACAATGCTACCCGCTCAAGATCTCGAGCCTGTGACAGCCCTCCGCCTTCCTGCGGTGGTGACGACTGTGATGGTGCTCCCGTTGAAACTGAAAACTGCCAACTAGATCCTTGTCCCGGTGTGTAACTTTCTTTTTTCTTTCTTTCTTTCTTTCGTTCTTTCTTTCTTTCTTCTTCTTCTGATTCTTCTCCGTCTTCTTCTTCTTCTTTCTTGTGCTTCCTGTATTGTTCTGTTCTTCTAGGACATCTTGCTCTTCTCTCCATTTCTACAAGTCAAGTCAACAAATCTTTAATTATTACCCCAAAGGAGAACGTGCTCATGACATTGTAGGCCAGACAACATTTAAAAAACATTAATTGCACCTATCCTATCCTATCCTGTCCCGTAACCCGGAGGTCGCAGGGGCACCACAGATGATCGTTTAACCAGCATACTCCACCTTTCTCTGTCCTCAGCAGCCCTGATGGCTTCGCTCAGTGTCAAACCAGTCCATTCTCGAATGTTGTCCTCCCACCTCTTTTTCGGTCTCCCTCTTCTTCTACCTCCTTGCATCATCAGCATCTTATTATTAAACTCAAGATTAAAAAGTAAGACATTGTTCCTATCCTATTCCGTAACTTGAAAGTCGTTGGTGATGATCGTAAACCAGCGTACTCCATCTTTCTCTGTCCTCAGAAGCCCTCATGGCTTCGCTCAGTGTCAAAACAGTCCATTCTCGAATGCTGTCTTGCCACCTCTTTTTCTGTCTCCCTCTTCTTCTACCTCCTTGCACCGTGACTTGCAGGATGGTCTTTGAAAGGCCTGATGCTCTAGTGGCGTGGTCGTACCATCGGAGGTACCATTTCTTCACCACTGTGACCGTATCATCGTGTTGTCCAATGGCTTGTGTGATGGTCTGTCGGAATTCGTCGTTGGTGATGTGCTGGGTATAGGAAATGCCCAGAAGTCTTCTGTAGCACCTCATCTCCATGCTTTGTATTCTTCGTTGTAGGTCTGCTGTGATGGTCCATGTTTCGCAAGCATATAGGAAGATGGAGATGACAAGGGAACGCAGCAACCTTACCTTGGAATGATGGTCCTGTCTTCCCAAGTGGACTTAACCTTGTCAGCCAGCAGTTGTTTGTGCTATCATAAAAAGGACTTCCTGTCGGATGAGAAGTTAAAGTAAACAGAGATAGAACACACACCTTTATACTGAGCGTCAGACAGCCACACTCACACACTCATTCATTAGATTAAACGTAGTTATATATAAATATATATTTAATTTAGACACACGAAAAACCCTCCGTTACATACACTGCTACAAAAAAAATTAAAAACAAAAGATCAGGCAATAATTTGACATTAAGTTGACAAACGGAAAAGCGACCAATAAAAGGAACACTACAATCAGTAGCTGGGGTAGTAGATCTACAGTAGTAAAGTCAGTCAAGTCAACGCATTCTTTATTTCTCAGAAAGAAAAATGTGGCAAGACAAGACAAGATTTTATAGTGGCAATAAACACAGTGACAGAAATGGAATAGTAACATAACATTGAGGGGAAAAAAACACGCCACAAAACACACACGCACACACACGCACCCCATCCCCCCACGAATGGGCGCTTCCCGCTCCTTTCACTCTCCTAATTCGGAAATACAAAAAGGATATGTTGTAGGAACAGAATACTTTACTACACTCTGTAACAGGCTTTAAAACACAAACACACACACACACACACGCACACACACACACACACACACACGCACACATGTGTGTGTAGAAACGACGTTGCGATGACTGTTGTGAAAAAACAGACATTATTTTGACACACTTTTCATTTTCTTGACATTATTTTGACATTTTCAAATTTTTGAAGCTAACCCTAACCACTAACCCAAACCCTAACCCTTAACCTAACCCTAAGCCTAAAACAGCTGTAACTCTACCGGATCGCTATTTTGACGTCAAAATAGGGCAGCCTTCCAAAAAAGTCAAAAGAAACCATGTGGAGTTTCATGTGTGTGTCACTGTAACGTCGTTTCTACATGCCCAACGACACACACACACGCACACACACCCACACGCACTCAATTACGTTATTACAATATAATATTCAGCTCAAACAAACATACCAGATACACAACATTTGTACCCTTGCGTGCATATGCATGTAATCACACACACACACCCAAACACACACACAATATTACATAGGTTACATTACATGAAGGATCCATTACAACAAATAAGTTCATAGCAGGTTGAAGAGGTTACTCGAATGAGCACTCTTGGAAGGGGTAAGTGGTGGAAATGGATCGGTGGTAGCAAAACAGTGCGGGGAAGGGGGTGGGTTTAACACATACAGACAATAGTCCATCTGGGATGATTCTGTCCTAGCGCTGTACTATGCGCCGCCCGACTGACGCATTAAAGCATTTGACTGCGTTAGGAACAAAGCTGTTCCTGAGTTTGACTTTGTTGCATTTGGGTACTCTGTACCTGCACTGCGATGGCAAGATCTCAAACTCACTGTACAGAGGGTGCGAAGTGTCGGCCAAGACCCCACGCGCTCTGCGAAGGAGGGCTTTCTCACAAAGATCGGGCAGAGGGGGGACGGGGAGGCCTATGATCTTTGAGGCAGTTTGCGCTACTTTTAGCAGCTTGTTCTTCTCTGTGACCGGCAGCATCTGGAAGAACACAGGGCTGCAATACAGCAGAAGGGGCTCTATCATGCTCCTATACAAACTGAGAAGCAGCTTGGGGTCAAGGTCAAAGGATTTCAGTCTTTGCAGGACGTGAAGCCTCTGCTGACACTTCTTTTGAGTTGATGGTGGTCTTTGAAGCTGAGCTTTGAGTCCAGTGTCAGGCCTAGGTACTTGGTCGTGTCCACAATCTCAATGTCCTCACCTCTAATATGAATTGGCTCTGGCGGGTCAGCACTGCGCCTGTGGTTAAGAACCAATTCATTAGTTTTCGTCACATTGAGTTCCAAGAAATGGTCACTACACCAACCTGCAAACTCATCTACTGATTCTTGATACTCTAGTAGTACTATCCCAGCTAAACGTTAGTGTAACAAAGGTGAGTACAGAAGCCATTCTATTTTAAACCTCTGAATATACATATGAAGTTGAACTTTGTAGTTTTATATTGTATACTTTTAATTTTCTTGAAGACTAAATTCCACTTGATTTATTTGTTCAGCTTTTCTTCCATGGCCCACTTACTACAACAGTTGGTCTGTGCTTTGTTTGACATAAAAATGTTGTAGCATGTTTTGTGCCCCCCTGCTGAGCGAACCGAGAATGTTGCACACCTTTTCAACATCGTAAAAATAATTATTTTTGTAGTTCAAAATTAGGTTTCTGAACATATTGTTTATTAGCTTCGACATAACCAGCGTAAGTCAAGAAATCTGTACGAACATTATTATTTCTAGTCAAAATAAGACAGAAAACGCCCTGAATCATTTAACTAAATGACCCACACCAGTACAGATCCACTCGCTGTGAAAAATTGGATTTCGGTTAACTTGAATGTTACTGTTATATAAAATACGTTCTCACAATACTTCTTCAGGACTTTAGCACAAACAAGTAAAGAAAATAATGTATAAGCAGTAAGTAAGACTCAAAAATCGTTACACTTGATACTAGAAATGGGTACACTTGATACTAGAAATGGTTACACTTGATACTAGAAATGGGTACACTTGATACTAGAAATGGGTACATTTGATACTAGAAATGGGTACACTTGATACTAGAAATGGGTACACTTGATACTAGAAATGGGTACACTTGATACTAGAAATGGGTACACTTGATACTAGAAATGGGTACATTTGGACCAATCTGATCACCTTTCTTCAATAAGGGATGAACAGAAAGCAAAATACTTCTCCATTTCAAGTTGCAATACTGAATCTTTCTTACCCAAGATAATGTTAACAACTAGACTGTATGTACTCTTTGAGCAGCTCTTGAGCTGGAAAAAGCGCTATATAAGAACGATTAAATAAATACTCTTTAATTTCGGGTATTCCAAGACCACCATATACAATATTCCTAACGGTAATGATCCTATAAATACGATCCTTTTTGTTAGGTTACAAAGGAATTCAAAGTCTTCTGTATGCCTATCTGGATGGTGCAGAAGGCTTTTAAAACAGACGTCAACTTTCTGTAACGGATCTTTATGCACTGTTCCACTTTTGTCATGTTGCTTCAAGGGCACGTGGGAGAATTTGTTTACTCTTGGAAAAATGCAAATGACAGGCTCAGACAAACAGGCACCGACAGACCAATAGGAACAGACAGACAAACAGGCACATAGAGTCGATTTGTGGTCCAATTGTTCAGTGGTCCATGGCGTCAGACATGACACATCTTCCTTTACCATTAAGATTCAGAGTTTTACCCTGCTAAGCTTTTGCCTTGAATCACTCAGTCAACCAGTAAATGACCTGTTGCAGTGAACGGAGGATGGGGTACTTGGGGTGCTTGGAGTGAATGCAGCGCCACATGTGGAGACAATGTAACCCGCTCAAGGTCTCGAGCCTGTGACAGCCCATCACCTGACTTCGGTGGTGACGACTGTGATGGTGATCCCGTTGAAACTGAAAACTGCCCACTAGATCCTTGTCCCGGTGCGTAATCGTCTTCTTTTTCTTCTATTTCCATTTTTTATATTCTTATAGACCCTTTTGCTCCTCCTTCCGTCTCTACAAGTCAAGGCAAAAAATCTGTTTTACCCCAAAGAAGAATTTGCCAAGGACACTGTATGGCAGGCAAAAATTAAAACAATTATGAACACACCAACATAATATTCGAGATTAAAAAGTAAGATCTGGTCCACACTTTTAAATGCTCACACCACTTGTTATTACCTGGTTCTCTCTTTCTCTCTCAGACACGTACATACATATACACACACTCACACAACATAGTCCCTCTCATTTAAATCAAAACAACTTTGCAATGATTAAAACATAAACATAAGTAAATGGCTATTAGACTACATTATGTTAAAAGGTCAAATTACCTGAATTTGAGGAAAAACATTGCTTTCAGTTTGATTTTCCTTGTTCTTTTCTTTGTTGTTGCTTTGTACAGTGGTATTGGCAAAATATCGGTATTGGTTAGGTAACTTGCCTAACGTATCAGCAAGCTGCATGCCAATCTGGATTGTGACAGGAGGCATTTGTAACAGAGATCAACTTTCTGTAACGGATCCTTATACATTGTTCTATTTCTCTCATGTTGCCTCAGGAGCACGTTGGAGAATTTGGTTGCTCTTGGAAAAATGCAAATGACAGGTTCAGACAAACAGGCACAAACAGGCACAGACAGACAAACAGGCACAGACAGACAAATAGGCACAATCAGTCGATTTGTGGTCCAATGGTTCAGTAGACCATGGCGTCAGGCATGACGCAGCCTCCTTTTCCATTAAGATTCAGTGTTCTGCCTTGTTCTCAACAGGATGAGAGTGCAGAGAGTGTCACCAAACACATCATACAAACACGCCACCAATAATCTGGGTCAGATCATTTATTCGCAGAATGACATGAGACGTAGTCGTCATCTTGTATGCTCTAGTGTTGTATTGGTGAAATACTGAAAAATAAGAATGAGAAAAAGGCACTTAGCACTTGTTTTCTTTGTGTTTCTATGTTTGAAACAATTTGAAATTAACAAACAAACAATTTACATCCGTTTGATACAAAATCTACAGGCAGCATAAAATCGCTGAAAGTGCTATCCACTACGCCACCGCAAGCACAATAAACTCAAAGAGGAAAAATCAGTATCTAGCACATGGCGAAGACGTAAAACGAAATGAACAAATGACCACTTGTACACAAAACCATCATTATACATCCTAGCACGCCGATAACGGCTTACAAGAATAACGGAGCATTGAAAAGATATTCTCTGCTTTACAATACAAACAATTATAATCTGACCTTGTGTGAACTGAGCAGGATTATCATAAAAAACAAACAGTCTGGCTCTCAGAAGAAGGTATACGCTGGGCTCTCGCCTTTTCATGTGGAAGTGACGTTGCGTTCTCTATAATTAGATAGGTGCGCCAGGGAAAACCCTTCGCGTGTCTAAAATTAGATTGCTCTGCTGGGAAACTCAACTCGACTCGCGGGAATACTATAGTAGGCCTAAAGTCCTTCTCCTACGCACCTAAGCAAAGTTGAGTTGTACATTTATTTTACACACATGCTGTAATACTGTATTTCCGATTGTTTATATTTATCATTAAAGCAATGATTGTTTTGTTTAATATATAGAAAACTAGCTTATGAAATGTATATTTCTCAGAACTGAAAACAATTTGATTGTTGTTTTTTTTTTAAATTTTAGATGATAAAATTTTGTTCTATTTGTACTAGATAGCATGTTGATTTATCCTTTTATTTTATTTATTTACATATATTTAAATTTACTTTATTATTTTATTTTTATTCCCTTTATCTATTTATTTAATTACCTTTTTTTTATTTATTATTATTTTTTAGTTTGTGTTTGTTTGTCAATAATAATGTAAACTTGTAATCCATCTCTTGGTGAGGGATATATTATATTCTAATTATAAATTCTATATACCCAGCATTCTTTGTTGGGTCAAGAATAAAGTGAATTGACTTTAAAAAAAGATCCATACATTTTTTTTAAAAATCATTGTTTGGAGTTATGTTCCACACTGTTTAATAGTAGCATTTTATTTTGAGTGTGTCAATGCAGATGCTGCTGATTGTGTATGTGTGTGTTTGTTTTTAAATGTGTGTGTTTTTATTGAATTATAAATTCATTGTTTTGATACTTAACGTGAGTGTGTGCATGTTGAGCATTTATAATCTAGGCTCGTTTGTTTTGTTCCCAGAAGAGCTCTGTGATGTAAAACAAAAACATGGTTAAGTTGAATTTTTTTAGAGCAATCAATGTCTTTATATACATGTGTGTGTGTGTGTGTGTGTGTGTGTGTGTGTGTTTTCTTGTAGTGTTTTGTTTTGTTTTTGTTCTTTGGAGAATAGGGTACTCGTTTCTTTTTATTACTACCAAGCACACGCAACAAGTCAACACACACAAAACAGACATAAACAGTGATTAAGTCTACAAAAAAAATTAAAGACACAACAAGGCTAAGAAAGGTTTCTTTTTTCAGTTTTCTTTGTTTCTTATTTCAAATTTTATTTATTAAATTAATTACGTTCTATAAAATAATTAATTAAAAATGGTTGTATTATAAAATGGCAAGGACCATACTAGTCTCCTACATGAAATGGTGAGGACCATACAGGACTGCTACATGAAATGGCGAGGACCATACTAGTCTACTACATGAAATGGTGAGGACCATACTAGTCTACTACATGAAATGGTGAGGACCATACAGGACTGCTACATGAAATGGTGAGGACCATACTAGTCTACAACATGAAATGGCGAAGGACCATACTAGTCTACTACATGAAATGGTGAGGACCATACTAGTCTACTACATGAAATGGTGAGGACCATACAGGACTGCTACATGAAATGGTGAGGACCATACTAGTCTACTACATGAAATGGTGAGGACTATACAGGACTGCTACATGAAATGGTGAGGACCATACAGGATGGCTACATGAAATGGCGAGGACCATACAGGATGGCTACATGGAATGGCGAGGACCATACTAGTCTCCTACATGAAATGGCGAGGACCATACTAGTCTCCTACATGAAATGGCGAGGACCATACAGGATGGCTACATGAATTGGCGAGGACCATACAGGATGGCTACATAAAATGGCGAGGACCATACTAGTCTCCTACATGAAATGGCGAGGACCATACTAGTCTCCTGCATGAAATGGTGAGGACCATACTAGTGTACTAAATGAAATGGTGAGGACTATACAGGACTCCTACATGATATGGCGAGGGCCATACAGGACTGCTGTACAAAAAATGGTGAGGACCATACTAGTGTACTATATAAATTTGCGAGGACCATTCTAGTCTACTACATGAAATGGCGAGGACCATACTAGTCTCCTACATGAAATGGCGAGGACCATACTAGTCTCCTGCATGAAATGGTGAGGACCATACTAGTGTACTAAATGAAATGGTGAGGACTATACAGGACTCCTACATGATATGGCGAGGGCCATACAGGACTGCTGCATGAAATGGCGAGGACCATAAAGTCTACTACAAAAAATGGTGAGGACCATACTAGTGTACTATATAAATTTGCGAGGACCATTCTAGTCTACTACATGAAATGGCGAGGACCATACTAATCTCCTACATGAAATGGCGAGGACCATACAGGATGGCTACATTAAATGGCGAGGACCATACAGGATGGCTACATGAAATGGCGAGGACCATACTAGTCTCCTACATGAAATGGCGAGGACCATACTAGTCTCCTACATGAAATGGCGAGGACCATGAAATGGCGAGGACCATACTAGTCTCCTACTGAAATGGCGAGGACCATACTAGTCTCCTACATGAAATGGTGAGGACCATACTAGTGTACTACATGAAATGGTGAGGACCATACTAGTGTACTACATGAAATGGTGAGGACTATACAGGACTCCTACATGATATGGCGAGGGCCATACAGGACTGCTGCATGAAATGGCGAGGACCATAAAGTCTACTACAAAAAATGGTGAGAACCATACTAGTGTACTATATAAATTTGCGAGGACCATTCTAGCCTACTAAATGAAATGGCGAGGAACATACAGGACTGCTACATGAAATGGCAAGGACCATAAAGTCTACTACAAAAAATGGCAAGGACCATACTAGTGTACTATATAAATTGGCGAGGACCATTATACTAGTCTACTACATAAAATGGCGATGACCATACTAGTCTATTTAATGATATGGCAAGGACCATACTAGTCCACTACATAAAAATGCGAGGACTATACAGGACTGAAACATGAGATGGTGAGGACTAACATGGACTTACTACTACTACATGAAATGGCGAGGCAAAGACCATAGAGTACTGCTGTGAAATGTCGAGGACCAAGGATGCTACATGATACCAAAACAGGGCAAAATACAGTGATGATGCGACAAAAAACAGTACATTCACATGAAATGGCGAGGACAATATTACTAGAAAATGAGGACCAAAATGCAGGATAAAATGGCGAGGACCATACTAGTCTCCAACTAAATGATGAGGACCATACTATCAGCAAAACGAGGACCATAGGACTACATGGAGATTGTTGACATAAGTATGTTTATATCTCTAATCGCGAGGTATAGGACTGCATACATGAAGCGAGGACCATACAACTACTACATAAAATGGAGGACCATAAACTACATATACAAAAATATAAACCATTTATACCTACTAAAAAACATACACACAACTACAAAATGAAACCATAATAAAGTCTAAATTACAAAAAAAAAACCAACCATACTAGTGTACTATATAAATTGACACAACATATAACTATAACATACGAGATACAAACATACAAAATTGGCAAGGACCATAAATACTACATATATGACTAAATACTGCAATATACCATAAACATAATACATAAAATAAAACAAAACCATAACAAAAACATCATAAAACAAAACCTAAAACTTTACAAAAAAATATACTACACTAACATTAAAATAAAAACACAAACATTCAACAATTCAAAACACTGTTCCAATTAATTTTCCCTATTATCTAATAAACCATCCACATCTTAAAAATCATCATCTTTTCATCTTCAAAATAACCATTATCATCTTTACAACCACTTCAAAAACCAAATTCCCATTATACGCCTGTATATCTAAAAGCTTATCAACCTCACTTCCACATAAAAACAAATAGCTAAAGAATTCTTTCATTTCTACAAAAGTACAAAACGTCTTTTCATATAAATCATAAATACACTAAAACAAACCAAAATAATTTCTTTTGATCGAATAATATTACATAATATATAAAAAATATTAATAACACGAATTATCTGGAGATCACTATCTCATTAAAACAAAAACACTACTCAACTCATACATCAAAGTCAAAAAAAAATAAAAAATCAAACATGAATTCTAGAAAAATAAAACACAATCATAAACAAAAAGAAAAACTAAAAACCTTTGAAAAAAAAGACAAAACAAAAATAACTCATTATAAACAAACCTAAACAAAAACATGACCAAAGACTAAACACAAAAGATAAAAAAGAACACTGATATAGAAAATAAAATTAGAACAAATTGCTGTTACCAACACCACAAACATCAAAAAACATCCTACATCACTGGCAACACAAAACATAATTTTCGACAAACTTTCATCACATATCCTACAACAGAAAAAAAAGAACACTCTTTCATAGAAACTCACAACCAACCATCACATAACTCCAGAACAAACACACCCAACCCTCTACACCCTCCTCCACAGCAACACCACTGCCCCTCTGCTGTAGATTTTTTCCTTTCGAGAGAAGATGTTCAAGAGAGATTTCTCCAAATGTTTCCTAATGTCCTTAATGTAATCAATGAGAACTTGATCTCTTTTGTATTATATTCAAACAAAGGACAAGAGGGGAATTGTGTCAGATAGTGTGGTTATTGACACACAAAACCAAACAGCTCACAGCACAATGCATAGAATTTTGGGTCAGAGCTCCCTCACTTATAGGATTCTCCGCTCACTCCGATCCCAAGAACCCCTCATATTGAACTTCCAAAACCCCTGTGACTTCTTCCTCTTCATCTTCTCAGAATAAAGATCTATTCCAAGTTCTCCTGCAGCACAAAAGTTTGTCCACGAGTCCGATCGTAGCTCACTGGTCCTCGTATAGCGATGAATCTTCTCAGAGCATTGATAAAGGATGAACTGCTCATAACCTAACCTAAGACGAGAATGCATGTGAATTGCTTTTTCTCTTAGAATGTGATTAATGACTTAGGCGAACCTCGTCTTCTAAAAGAAAATTTCTATACACAAAACCTTGAAACTTCCACCAAGCACTGATGAATGACTATCTAAAGACGTCCATAACCAGAAACCGAATTTTCTATCACTTTGATGTTTGACTTCTCATCGACCACCTTTCTCAAAAACCTATATGTATAGAGAAACGATACGCTCCTCTGACACAAAGCAAACCTTCCTCTTCCAGGACAGGCGAGAATCTACCTCTTTTAAAAACTATGTTGCAAAGGTTTCCCCTTGGATTTTTAATAATGATCTCAGCTAAATTACCAAAAACCAGCCCCTTACACTCGACAGAAGAAAACCTCTGAAATAAGTGAGAGCTAACCACAATCCTAGAAATCTATCAAGACTTGACCTGACCTCAGGAAAAGCGACTCAGATCATGGGAAGAAGAGCTCTCTTAGGGGATCTCCCTCGTAAACCACCAACACATTGTCGAGACGTCTTCCAAGGATCTGGTGGAAAAACCACACTACGTTCTGAAACAAATTGCCACACGCTACACGATTGCTCACAAATAAAGATTTATTTATTTATGTACCATCAGTCAAAGACTCTTAAAAAAGAAATCTTACTGTCAAAAGGTTCTATCAGCCACTCAGTGTGTTGTGTGTTTATCAATACGCCGCAGAATTATATCTACTTACGTATGCCACGGACGCGATGGCCTCACGAACAGAAACTAGTTGTCCGACTGAGTCATTGACGTTGGTACGTACATTCGAGGAATCTCAAGTCTCTAAAGGAGTCAGAGGACGCTGTGAGACAGGTTTGACATCTTGGAACATCAAGCTCGACAAGAGAGCTCACAGAGCGAATCTTTCTGTATTCTCAATAGAGGAGTTGTAAAGGTTCGTCTCCACAGATCCATCAAGCGCTCAGAAACTCTCTTTTTGAAGATTCAAAAAAAAATACTCTTATTCTTCACAGTCATTTTTGAATCTTGTGACCTTTTTCTCCTCGAGTTCAGTCTGCGTGCGTTTTATCAACACAAACTCTCCGGCAGCGACGTGACGCCATCGTCGACTGAAAAGTCAGACTCGACGAAGTTTCTTACGTCCTTGTCACCTATTCTCCCTTTTCAACTGCAGATGGACAAACACGTGTACACACATGGGTCAGATCTGGAAGATCATTTCATCTTTCTTCATAAAAAAGAATGATAATCTGTTGGTCTTCGCGCGCATAGAACCTCACGGATCGCCTCTGTTGTCTCTCTTACTCAACAAGAATCACAAGGATTTCAAAAAATCGTATGATCCTAAAGCCTGAATGAGCAAGCTGTGAGATGTCTTCAGTGAGCGGATCAATGTGACGCCACGTATATTTTTTAGGATCTTTCTTCATGGAAAAGAAGGGGAGATTTGACGCTGTTTTTGCTGGTATGAGGATCTTCTGAAATTGTGCTTTTATTCTTTTGGAAGTTGAGCATTTGCACGGAACCGATCCTATGAGTGTCTGAAAGGGAGGGGAGCAGACCATCTGCGATCTTCTTGAAAGACTTGTAGCACTTCTTGCGTTTCCAAAAACCAGCAAGTTTCTCTTGAGATTTGAAAAGATGAGATTTCTTGACACATGTAACAGTGACTCTCTTGGTGGGGTTTAGATCTTAGAGGTTAACTAGGGGTAGGTGGGAGGACCATGGAGGATGTAGATTCTGCTGTGGTGGGCCTCTGGTAAGTGGCGTCCTATGAAGAGACTTATAGCAACATCACTACGAAGAGGAGGAATCTGTCCAACAATAGAATGGAGGTGGAGATGATACTTAGCCACATCATCTGTAGGAATTTCAGACCTATTGTCCGGAATGTTATTGCATTCAATGACTGTAGGTAACTTCAAGGTATTCTGTCCATCAAGGGATTGCACCGACAGGTTTTGGCCACGTCGCCCACTCATAGGGAACGTGCCTGAACAGCTAGTAAGTGTGTATGGATACTCTTTAGGGTCCACGCCTAGCTGATCCATGAGAGCAGGGGAAGCCAAAGAACGATTACTTTGGTCATCTATCACAGCGTAGACTGTGATGGGCCTAGCAGAGGTCTCAGCTGCATAAATCCTTACTTGCACTATTTTTCCACAAGAGCGATTAGCATTGATATTATCACAGAGAGTTGTGCATTTGTTTTCTACTTTTTTCTCTCGCTGACCCTCCCCGCCATAATCTGATGGCGGTTGTGACTCTTTTGGATCCTCACGGTGCATGGCAGAGCAGTGACTGACTTTTCTGCACTGTTCACAATTCACGATGGCAGTGCATTTCTTGGCAATGTGGCTCGTAGAGGACAGGCACTTGAAACAGATTTTCTTTTCCTTAAGAAATGCAACGCGATCGTTCCACGACTTGGCCTTGAAAGCATTGCAGATCATCAGGGTATGCTGGGATTTGTGAATGGGACACTTAGCTTGTAACTCAGAGAGCTTGTCTTCATTCTCATTGATAGCTGTTTTCTTGGCAAATGTTAGTCGATTTCCTTGGCGCCCTTGTTCATGCGGCTTGTCTGACTCGGACTGAAAGTTGAATGCAGGGTCATTCAGAATTTTGCTTTGGGTACGCACGAAATCCACCAAGTAGGAAAATGGTGGGAAAGGAACACGGTGGTCTGTCTTGTACTTGAAGGCTAGAGTAATCCACTTTTGCTGGATGGTGTGTGGAAGTTTGCGTACGACAGCATTTGCTCCTGTAGACGAGTTATATATCGCGAAGAGGGATGACAATGTAGGGTTCTCAAGGGAGCTCCGAATCTCATCTAACAAGTCACACAGCTCGAAGAGCTTCTTTCTGTCTTTAGGCGTAACTGGTGGGAACTGCTGCAACCTTGCTTTCAAGCATGCCCCTACAAGTTCCGCAGAACCATACCTTTCCTCCAGCCGCTCCCAAAGCAGCTGAAGGCCACGCTCTGGGTTAGTCGCGTTGGACGCTCGAAGACTCAAGGCATACCTGCCAGACTCTGGCCCTAAATACTTGACCAGAAGGTCCAACTCTTCTTGTGGGGTCGCACCCAAGTCTTGCATGATTGCTCTGAAACTGTTTTGCCACACTGCAAAGGACTCAGGCTTCTCGTTGAAGTGGGAGAGTCGGGACAACATCAGCTCTTTCTTCAGCAGGAATCTGGAGAGGTCGCTTGCATCAGCTGATACCTTGGGTGCACCAGGGTTATTTAATTGTGGGATGAACTCTTTAGCTTGAGCGGAAAGCTTCGTGTGCGGGTGGTCAAAAGCGGCAAAATCGGCCTGATGTTCCTCGTGATCTTTGGCTACTGACTGTACATGTGCTACGTCATTCTGTCTCGCTTCCCAAGCATGGAGGTTCTGTACATACTCTTGAGTTCTCTTCAGCTTGGAGGTTAGTGAGATGCTTCCATGTGACCTGGTAGCACTATTTTCCTCTGCAGCTTCCAGAAGGTTAGCTTCAGCGTCAGCTGCTGCGGCTTCTTTCTCTTCAGAGAGAAGTTTCAGTTCGGCCTCACATTCTTGCTTCAAACGCTCGTGTTTTGCTTGTGCGATCTTGTCCTCTTCTTCAAGAAGAGCCTTCTTCCTATGAAGCTCCAATTCCTTTTGGGCAAACAGCAGTTTTGCTTTAGCCGCTTCAGCTTTCGCACGTCTGCGGGTAGCAGAGCTAGTAAGGGAAGAGGATGCAGTGATCTTGCTGCCAGCGAGTGACCGATCATCTTTTTCTTTCAAAACGGCTTGACATCGAGATACGCGCAAATTGTACATTGACAAAAAATGTTGTTTGTCATCTAAGCTTTCTTCATTCCGAGACCTGGACAAAAAGTCAAGATAGTTTTGCGACTCATGTTCATACTCAATAAGAGCAGCATTCAAACCTTCAGGGTTACCAACCTGTGAATCTAACAACTCGTCAATTTTATCACGGCGTTGGTTCACCTTTTTTGGCAAAGCGATTCTAGTGTTCACATATTGTTCTTTGCCTTTCTCAGTAAGGATTCTGATGCGCCGTTCTTCTTCTTGGTCAGCATCAGCGTCTTTCATTTCTTGGGTGATAGGTTCATCACCCACGTTGAGCAGTACGTCTTCCTGTTGCTTGGTCGTCAGATCAGATTTCCCTGTAGCCGACATGGTGAGCAGTCCTTACAAGTTGGGGAAACTGTAGTTGACTGCTCCACCCTTAGGATGTTTGCGTAGAGGTCGTCTCTGGTCTGCGATGCCCACATCAGCTGGACGGCTCAGTCTTACAAGTATTTCACTGTTCTGCCTTGTTTTCAACAGGATGAGAGTGCAGAGAGTGTCACCAAACACATCATACAAACACGCCACCAATAATCTGGGTCAGATCATTTATTCGCAGAATGACATGAGACATAGTCGTCATCTTGTATGCTCTAGTGTTGTATTGGTGAAATACTGAAAAATAAGAAAGAGAAAAAGGCACTAAGCACTTGTTTTCTTTGTGTTTCTATGTTTGAAACAATTTGAAATTAACAAACAAACAATTTACATCCGTTTGATACAAAATCTACAGGCAGCTTAAAATCGCCGAAAGTGCTATCCACTACGCCACCGCAAGCACAATAAACTCAAAGAGGAAAAATCAGTATCTAGCACATGGCGAAGACGTAAAACGAAATGAACAAATGACCACTTGTACACAAAACCATCATTATACATCCTAGCACGCCGATAACGGCTTACAAGAATAATGGAGCATTGAAAAGATATTCTCTGCTTTACAATACAAACAATTATAAACTGACCTTGTGTGAACTGAGCAGGATTATCATAAAAAACAAACGAGTCTGGCTCTCAGAAGAACTGCGTGCGGCATTCTTACAGGAAGTACGCAAAACGTCTTTTGATACGAATAAAGTACAGAAATATATAAATATATAAAACAAACCGAAATAATTTCTGGAGACAGCACATTCAGAGTTTTACTCTGCTAAGCTTTTGTCTTGTGACACAGTCAGTCAATCACTCAGTCAACCAATAAGTGATCTGTTGCAGTGAACGGAGGATGGAGTGCTTGGGGTGCTTGGAGTGAATGCAGCGCCACATGTGGAGACAGTGCAACCCGCTCAAGGTCTCGAGCCTGTGACAGCCCATCACCTGCCAACGGTGGTGCCGACTGTGGAGTCGATTTTGTTGATACTGAATTCTGTTCTGGCCTACCTGCTTGTCCCGGTGTGTAATTAGCCTACTACTAATACTACTACTTTTATTCCTCCTCCTCCTGCTTCTTCTCCTTTTACTCTTCCTCCTCCTCCTCCTACCACTACTACTACCACTACTACTACCACTACTACTACTACTACTACTACTACCACTACTACTACTGCAATATACATGTTATCCTGTATTAAATTTAGGCAACAAAAATTTTTTGGAGGGATTTAGAAAAAATGCTGTGTTGTTGCTACGTTTAGCTAATCAGCTAACAGAATGACCAAACCGCGTTTGCACCTTTAAAATGGCGGCACGTACAATAGTGCACGTTTCCTCTCCAGTTCAAGGATGAAAATCCGTCATTTTCATGTCCAATGGTCTGTCCCGTACATCAACTGATTACCAGTGAATTCTTCCCTCTGCTACTATCGCACTCCCGCGAGCTAGCATTTCTTGTGATGTCACATGAGACAATGCGTCATCTGCTACTTTGATGTCTTTTTTTTTTTTAAATCCCCTACATTGCGTCATTGTTTTTGTACACAACAGTAGATAAAATGGCGATTGTGGCAAAAAATAAATTATGTTTCTGTCCCTCCACGCTACAGTTGTCACCGACCTTCATATCAGAATGAAGGCTGCCATCTTGAAATCAAAGTTATCGTACCGAGGACAGTGGTTATGAGTACGGATAAGCACCTCTAACTTTATCGTACGACAGTGCATAAAACCGCAATGGAAGGTTATCGGAAGATTTCTGTTTATCGGACCGACAAAACCCGTTTCGGAGGCTTCCTGAATATGGTCCCAGGAGTCGGTGACTGGGGAACTATTCTCAAAAAAAGTTTAGAAGCTTTGTATAATGTTGGTAACTTTCGTCGGTCGATATTGTTGAAAATTTTCTGGAATTACTTGTTTATTATCAATCGAAGATTCTATATATGTCTCGTAATAGCTAAGCGATTGTTCTAACCTAAAGAATTTTCTATGATGTAAGACAGTGCGTAGTTCCGGTGACGGTTTTATTTTTATTGGGTGTTAATGCGTCATGCTGGAATGTTCGGGATCTACGCCATAGCCAAGGGTTCAACTACGACTTCAAGCGAGTCAACGTTACGAGAGGCAGTCATCGAGGATAGCCGCTAACGAGTTGCGTCGGGAGGGACCAACATACTGGGACTACATCCCCGAATGCAAAGGCATAATTATAGTCGCCAAAGAGTTGCTTCGTGATCAGAAAACAGATAGGGGCTACGTGGCTGCCGCAAGACTACGTCGACGGACAGTCTCGGAGCTTCATCGCCAGTATTACAGAGAGCGACGAACGGACGTCGCGTCTACATCAGCACAAAAACGTATACATCAACACTAGCGTGCTGCAGCGTCGCATACGACAAGGAAGGCGGGTCCTGTGTCAGCAAAGGCTACTAGTGGCAAGCATCAACGCTACTGCAGAGAGCGTGCTATTCTAGAACAGTCTAGAAAGGTGCAGCATAGTCAAGAACTTTCCCGAAAAGCATCAAGATGTTTGATTCTGGCAGAAAGGACTTGAACTGAATCTAAAAGGCAAGCAGCTGTCGGATTACGTCAAGTCTCAGGAGAGAATACAAGAAAGAGTACTCGAAGTGCATGTGACAGTGGGTCTATTGTTGCTGGGCTCTGCACAATGGAATGCTATTACCCACTCGTCTTTCGTCGATGGGGGTCGCTAGTTAATCTCCCGGTGACTAATCTTAATACATTTATAAGTTTAGCTCGGTCTGTGTTTAGGCTGGGGATACAGAGATAGAAAGAAAATGGTAAAAGATTCACTGTCACACTAGCTCTCACACGGCTATGAAACATAGGTAGTCCAGCCACTTGTTAAAAGTAAATATCACACATTTATTTCCTCTAATCTATACAAGATCTGCTAATCACTATACTCACTTAAAAGTCCAAATATCACTTCGAATAGTTCGCTCGTTGATAGTTCTATGCAGCTACTGTCTCGTCATCGGGCTAATGGTGCGTTCTGCCCAAAGGGTCAGAGTTCTGGATGAGTTGACTATTGGTGTCCTTTGCTAACAGTTTTGGTGCACGTTTTCCAATTCACTTAGCTCTCGTATCGATGAGCGGTGTTGTGGTGGAGTCTTCTCCTGGTTGACAGACTGGTGGGCTCTCGTAGCTCAGTGCGTGAGGCTCCAATGCAGGCCGAATGTCAGTGAAGACTTTTAATTGTCTTGCTTCTGCTCGGGCCAACGATGCCTGCTCGTCTGCAAAATATGAGACGAATTTCTGTAACAGCGGTTCACTAATGGTGTGCAGAGCGTCTCACTGAAGGTAGCAATAGCCTATACATTCTGCTAAGTCCGTGGTCCACTGGAATCTCCACTCTAATTCCTATACATATATAAATATATATTATGGCTAACTACACACATAGAGAAATAATTAATATTATACACATTCTCCGGTACAGCCACTGTTCTGCAAGAATACATATAGGCTAAACAACAGCTGGTCCGTAGGGGGTACTTCATGGCGTCGAAACCGGTCGTGTTTGCCACGTGATCACGCAAAGTTTGACTAACATTCACAATTCTAAACATGGAAAACTTCACAAACATAATAAGCAATAATATCAATACATCGCGATGAAACAAAAGATAGATAATTTACCTTTTTGACAATGTCAGGCTGTGGCTAACTAAATTGAATAGAATTTTACCAGTTCCTACCTATAGTCTTCCAGTAGATAGATCTTTCAGAGCTGAGCTCCTTCCTCGATGCAGTTCGAACTAAGAATGATTATCTATCCCTGTGGTCAGCCGGAAGCCCGGGAAATCTAAACCACAAGAGGCTTACTCGGGCGTGGGGGGTGGTACCGGCTATACGTAAGCTGAATGATGTCACTGCCTAACTGAGCCAGCGTCAGTGTACATATGTGTAGTTCACAGTTGACTTTCATCGTCTGCTGCACAGCAACGTTTATTGACTAAGGTTAAGGGCTGACTAAGTAAGGCGAGAAGTCATAGTGTTGTGTAAAACGGTCCTCTTATTACAGTGCAACGTCGGCGTAAAGAAAGTGAATTAGAAGAGATGCAAAGGGTGAAGAATCAGAATTACAGAAGCAGCGACGGCGTGAAGACAGAGAAATTAAAACAGCAGCGGCAAGAAAGAGAAGGGCAGCGCAGGCGCGAATAAAAGGAAGCTGAGCGTCAGTTCCAGCTAGAAATGCCGCGTATCCAACAAAAACAGAAAGCGCCACACGTTATCAGCGACCACAAGGCTCCAAAATTGACAGCGTTTGTCGACGGGAAGGACCAGATCGACAGGTGAGATTCGAAAAGTTCGCTGAAAGCTCTAACTGGCAAACTCAAGACTGGGCGATTCGACTCAGTGCATTTCTGACGGGGCAAGCACTGGAAGTTTACACCAGACTGTCAGACGCTGACGCCAAAGACTACGACGTCTTGAAAGAGGCCTTATTCTGCTCGTCTGCAAAACACAAGACGAGTTTCTGCAACGCCTTGTTTACAAACGGTGTGCAGAGTGTCTCACTGTTGGCAGAAACAGCCCTCAGCGAGATCATCTCCACTTATACAGATAAGCGACGAACAATCTTCTAAGTCCGGGGTCCACTGGAATCTCCAACATAATTCATATTCATTACCAATATACACCTTCTCCGGTTTACATTACATTACATGGTTATTGCTTTAGGTCCAGCGGAAAATCAGGGCCACCTTCTCCGGTACAGCCACTGGTCTGCAATAATACAAATAGGAAAAACAACAGTTGGTCAGTGGAGCTAACTCGTGGTATCGAAATCCGGTCGCGTGGGTCAGCCACAGAGTCAAGCAAAGTTTTACTAACTTTCACAATTATAAAACATGGCAAGACTTCACAAACATAATCCAATAGTAATATCAATAATCGCGGTGAAAAAAAAGATTGATCATTTACCTTTTTGACAATACTGCGATGAATGAATTTCACCCGTCACCTGCGTAGTCTTCTGAGAGAGATCTTTCAGCGTGAGCGTCTCGGGTGAGGCTTTAACAAAGACTGACCTACCTAACGTTGTGGCCAG
The DNA here is from genome assembly GCA_036898135.1 of Oncomelania hupensis. Lineage (NCBI taxonomy): Eukaryota > Metazoa > Mollusca > Gastropoda > Littorinimorpha > Pomatiopsidae > Oncomelania > Oncomelania hupensis. Next base: position 51,074,291 of record CM072527.1, read on the forward strand.
CTAAAGCGCTCGGTATCCCAAGAATCCTTGGCTCTGGCGCGCGGGGGATGCAGATATAGCTAGGTCAGCTGGATCATGACGTGGCCTACCTAGCGAGAATTTGCCCTACATTGACTTTGAACAAACCTAACTTTTGTCGTCTGGTAAGCATCGACTTTAAGTTACAAAGGCCAAAGAAGGATGAACTATTAGAGGCTTGAAACCTTAGTGCTGGGTTCAGACTAACCTCTTGTGACAACACCAGACTGTCAAACGCTGACGCCAAAGACTACGACGTCTTGAAAGAGGCCTCATTGCAGTGCTACAGCTTTACATAGAAGGGCTACCGTAAACGCTTCCGTGAATGCCGGCCTGTGTCAGACGAGACGCCAAAGCAGTTTGTGGAGCGCCTGTCGTCATACTTACAGAAGTGGGTGTAATTATCAGGCCAAGGAGTGACTTAAGATAGTCTGCGTGACCTGATCGTGAAGGACCTGGCGACACAGAAATATAAATGCTGCAGACGCTGAAAGATGTTGCTTATTCTGCTGAAAGATATCTCATCGCTCACGGAAAGACCTTGGTGTTACCCAAGGCGACGAAATACTTTGTAAGACTGGAAACCAGGGAAACCAGAACCAGGGAACCAGGACAAACCAAAAACAGGCGGATTCCACCCCACCTTCTAGAGAAGGGAAATCAAGAGGCTGTTTCACCTGAACGTCACAGAACACAGAGCTGCTAATTGTCCTCAAAACAACGGTAGTGGACAGCAGAGCTATACGGACAATGCAGCAGCGGGCAGTCGACGGAGGCGTTTCTTCAACCGACGGCAAACCAGTAGTTCTGACCACCAAGTATCGGCGGGAGCGTCATTCTTCCGAGTGAGACCAAGCACACAGCTATTCCTGCGGGCGTGCAAAGAATGCATGGCCGATGGCCAACTTCTTCTTGCCAACGGGAAATCCATCCCCGTTGTCGTCAGCGCAGTTGTGACCGTCCAGAACATGCCTGTTTGCAAGGGACGCGTCGGAAATCACGAAGTAACGGTCCTAAGAGAATCAGGCTGCAGTGGGGTCATCGTCAGAGAAGACCTAATAGCCAAAGAATAGTTCACTGGCGATTCTAAATTGACACTCATGGCCGACAGCAAATGTGTGAAAGTGCCAGTTGTACATTGGCGAAGTAGTAGCGGTTTGTCTGATGAAGCCGCTATACGATTTAATGATCGGGAATATCGACGGCGCGAGACGACCCAGTGACTCCGATCCAGAGCGGAGTCCTGCCTCAACTGAACACGTCGAGGTTGCGGAGAAGGATCCATTTCCATTTCCCGATGGAAACCTTACAAAGCTGCTGCTGGATAATGTGGCTACTCCGGCTCAACCCTGCCGACCATAGATCGTCTGTGCTGTCACTACCAGGCAAAGAGAGACAAGACGACTATGCCACCGAAGTTATCCGACAGCTCCAAAGCCGCCATCGTGGACATAGATAAGCTAATCGAGCTCCAGGAAGCTACAAATACAGGGACCGCCAAGACGACGTGACCAAAGGTAGTGGCACGGTCTATTTCGAGGTAAAGGCTAAGATCCTGTAGGGCCTACATAATTTTCCATCACCCGAGGGTCAACGGTGGGAAACCACTACGTCAAGTCCTGGAACCGTTACCCCGAAGGCGCCAAGTAATGGAAGTAGCTCACGACTCTAACATAAGAGGTCACCTGGGCATCAAGAAGACATTGGACAGAATCCAGGCAGCGTTCTACAAACCAGGACTTCATGCTCACGTCAGCCGTTTCGTCCGATCATGTGACATTTGCCAGAAGACCATACCTCGAGGAAGGATTCCTAGAGTGCCAGTGCATAGGATGCCCCTGATCGACCGACCTTTCAGGAAGGTGGCTTTGGACTTAATCGGCGAAATAAAACCTCCGAGTGAAGAAGGTCGCCAGCGGGTACTAATCTTAGTGACTATACGACTCGGTACCCACGAGCAATGCGTCTGAAGAAGATTGACTCTGAAACTGTGGCAAAGACGCAGGTAGACATGTTCAGCAGACTTGGAGTACCCGAAGAAATCCTGATAGACCTCGGGACGCAGTGCGTATCTGAATGCATGAAGGAGGTCAACAGACAATGGAGCAATGTACGAAAAATTACAATCACAATGACGTCAAAGTAGTCGATGACGCACGGTCTCATAATACGGCATCACAAGGAAGGTTAGCTCGCGGGAGCGCAGTAGTAGTAACGGGAAGAATTCACTGAAAATGAGTTGGTGTTTATTATAGGATAGACCATCGGACATACAAATGACGGATTTTTATCTTTGAACTGGAGGGGGAAACGTGCACTATCGTAAGTGTCGCCATTTTAAAGGTGTGTACTCCATCAACGCGGTTTGATTGGTCGCTTTCAGATGATTAGCTAAAAATAAAAATAATAATAATAATAATAATAATAATAATAATAATAATAATAATAATAATAATAATAATAATAATAATAATAATAATAATACAGGATGCTAAAAGATTAGATCTGTGGAAATAACAGAGAACACCTACTTTGAACAGCATTTCGGTAGTCAACTATTAGAGGGATCGTATGATGGAGCCACGTTTCCATGGTATGAAATTCCGGGGCATAAGCTTTATGATCTGCAAGGGCATCTGACATGATGCGCTCTAGGAAGATGTTGAAGAGTGTTGGAGAGAGTAGGCATCCTTGACGCACACCGATTGTTGTTCTGAACCAGTTTCCGATGGCGCTTTTATGGAGGACTGCACTGGTAGCCTAGTCACACAGGCTTTTGATGACTTCAATAATTTGAGAGCTGGTGTTGTACACTCTCATGGTTGCCCAAAGAGCTGCATGATAGACTCGGTCAAACGCCTTCTTGAAGTCTACGAACACATGATATAGATGTTGTTGGTGCTGTAGGTATTTCTCGTAGATTATTCTAAGGTTGAAAATCTGTTTAGTGGTACTTCGCCCTGCCCTGAATCCTGTTTGTTCTTCAGCTATGATTTGTTCAGCTTGGGGTTTCAACCTGTTGAGTATTATTTTCAGGAGGACCTTGCAGGAATGGCACCATCAGCCATCAGAATTAAATCACTCTCAATAATTATTATGATAATAATAATAATAATAATAATAATAATAATAATAATAATAATAATAATAATAATAATAATAATTTGTAAGGCGCCTTCCCTGCGGACCTAGGCGCGTACTTACCAGCATTCATATAATCATACATTCTTGTTTTATATATAATACTATACAGCATCCAAACGCATGCACACACACAGAAACACAACACACACACAGTCACACACAAAACAAGAATACTAAATGAAGTAAGAATGTAAATTATGTAAAGTGCTGCTGAAAGAGAGAGGTTATGTTGCTTTTAAAACTTTGAATTGAAGGAGAGTGTCTGACATCGGAGGAAAGAGAGTTCCAGAGCTGAGGTCCATAGACAGAAAAAGAGCGGAGACCATGTGATTTTCGTTTGTAGAGGCCTTGGCGTAGGAGTCGAGTATCGCTCGAAGAGCGAAGGGTGCGAGAAGGAATGTACAAATGACTAACTCATTAAGATATTCGGGAGCTGATCCAGTGATCATAATATAGCAAATACAGGCTGCTTTATACTTTGTGCGTTCTAAAACAGGTAACCAGTGAAGTTTGCGCAAGAGAGGGGTGCATGGTTGTTTTCGATTTGACTGGAAAACAAGCCTCGCAGCAGCGTTCTGAACTTTTTGAAGGGATGTAGAGTCATTGCAGCCAATAAGTAAAGAGTTGCAGTAGTCTATTCTGGACAGTACGCAAGAAGTAACTAGTGCTTTTGTGGCATCTACAGTGAGGAAGCGACGGATTGAACTGATTCGCCTTAATTCAAATTAACACATTTGGCATACTTTTGAAATGTGATCATTCACTGAGAGTTCAGAATAAAGGATAACTCCTAAATTTCTGGTCTTGTCAGAATAGAGAACAGTGGAAGATCCGATGGTAAGAGAAGGGGCAGAGATAGGAGTTGAACTGGAGAAAAGGAGAGCTTCTGTCTTGTCGTCATTCAGTCTGAGCATGTTGTTTGTCATCCTAGTCTTAATATTAGTAGTACAGTCACTTAGTGTGTCCGTCACAGAGTCAATGTCACAAGGTTTTGCAGACTTTTGAAGTTGTGCATCATTAGGAAAAAGGTGATGATCAAGAGAGTGTTGCTTGATGACAAAGGATAGTGGAGTGGTGTAAAGCACGAACAAACAGGACCCAAGACAGAGCCCTGCGGGACACCAAAAAGGAGAGGAGAAGCAGCAGAGGAAGAATTATTGACAGATACATATTGAGAACGGTCTTGTAAGTAAGATAAGAACAAACGGAGAGCTGTGGACTGAATGCCAAACAGACTCTCAAGACGATTGAGCTAGATGATATGATCGATCGTGTCGAACGCAGCAGAATTGTCCAGAAGAAGAAGAACAGAGATGGTGTCATGGTCAAGGGCAGAAAGAATATCATTGCAAACACGCAGAAGAACAGTCTCAGTGCTGTGACCAGCTTTGTAGGCAGACTGAAGCGGATTGCAAAGGTTGTTGTTGTCGAGGTGTGTAAGGAACTGCTTAAGCAGCACTTTCTCCAAAATCTTTGAAAAATAGGGCAGATTAGAAACAGGTCGGTAATTCTTCCATTTGTTTTTGTCCAATTTGGTCTTTTTCAGCAAGGGATTTACGGCTGCAGTTTTGAGTTCAATTGGGACAATACCAGATAGGAGAGAATCATTGATGATGTGTGTTAAAGAGGGGAGATTGGTTTTAAGGTGCTCATACAGTAACTTGGTAGGGATGGGATCAAGTTCACAAGATTTGGGAACAGTTTTTTTCAGAATGTCACGAAGCTGACTTTCAGAAACAGGCAGAAATTGTGTTAGGCAATGACCAGTGTATGGTGGACCAGTGTATGGTGGACCATGGTGGACCAGTGTATGGTGGAGGAGAAGGAAGAGCGGGTGGGTCTGGAGGAAGAAAGCTGTTGCGGATAGTTTGGATTTTCTCAGAAAAGTAGGTGGAGAAACCAGATGGGGGTTGTTTATCTTCGAATATCTTAGGCCAAGGAGAAGCAGTCTCCTTGCCCAGGAGTGAGTTGAAATTCTGAAAGAGTTGTTTGCAAGTTTTACTTTCAGCTATCTGTGATGTGAAAAATGATGTTTTTGCTTCTTCTATCATATTGGCTATTTTGTGTTTTATGGTTTCAAAGATCTCTTTGTGAACTGTCAAGCCTGACTTCAGCCAGCGTCTCTCTGCCTGACGTTATTATTATTATTATTATTATTATTATTATTATTATTATTATTATTATTATTATTATTATTATTATTATTATTATTATTATATTTTTACGATGGATTTTGTTTTCCCCTCTGCATGAACTTTTTGGAGTGCTAGACTATCGATTTTTGGTCACCAAGTTTGGTCTCCTGCTTCGTCATTCTGAAACACTTCTACATACATCTGATCTATATACAACCATTTTTTAAATTTATATTCTTGTACAGTTCTTTAAAAAAAAAAAACGTATTACCACAAAGGATCAGTTGCTTATTGTTTCACAAGCATCATTGCGTATTTACTGCACATTCTGGGTCGTTTAATTTAAAAAGCCACCGGTTAGCAACATTCGACACTCGATATTTGTTTACTTGTCGCGATGCATCGGATTGCCTCCCTTGAGTTTTCTATCACGCTGACCGCTTGGAGCGCTTCGTGCGGAATGTCATCATTATTTATATAGCAGTCTTTCGGAATGATCCTTCTTGGTGTTAGCTGACCATTCCTTGATAGCAGTCTTTCGTAATGATCCTTCTTTCATGTAACTGAATCATACAGACAGCGATCTACTTTCTGTAATGGCTCTTCATTCTTCATTCATTCTTCTTCTTCTTCTTGTTATTATTATTATTATTATTATTACTATTATTATTATTATTATTATTATTATTATTATTATTATTATTATTATTATTATTATTATTATTATTATTATTATTGGTGTGGTTACTTGAGCGTATTACAAGTTTTGGGAATATTGTACGCTTTCTGCCAGGTAGTCACTAGGGCTTCCTATGATGTTATTATTTAGCAATGTAGGCATTTTATATGTATGTGTTTTGATGATAATTTATAATGTTTGTATTCTATTTTGTTTTTGTAAACGGGGGTTCGATAAATTGGAGTACAGCCTCAGCGTCGTTTCGTTCGTTTCGTTAGGTAGATTAACGTCCCCGGACACATAAGCGTATAGGGGCGCGGGATGTCTTTATTGTAAAGTGACTGGCTGGTGGAGAGCTTTCGGTTTTACCACTAGGGTTTTTTTCGGCAGATCTTTTATGCGGATCAGGGGTTGTCCGGTCCTGATTTGGCTCGGAAGAGTCCGCTGGACCTAAAGCAATAATCATGTAATGTAATGTAATGTATTACAAGTAGGGATACCTCAGTGGTCAGAGTGCACGACTTGTGTAAGTGCGTCTTGGGCGACGTGGGTTCGAATCCTGACTTCAGCAAACTATTGTGTGATTGCTGGATATTACGGGCCAGCGCTTTGAGAAGCTCTCTGAGCTTGTAAGTGCGTTATATAAGAGCAATTTCTTTCTTTCTTTCTTTCTTTCTTTCTTTAACATCTGCTGGCTTTCCAGGGACTGGGGATGGTGTGGCTAGGTGTGAATATGATGGCAACCTGGGCAAACCTCACCTGTTCAACCACAACCGCAACCGTTTGAACATCGCTGTGCCTTGCGTCTTTCATTATCTCTCCGTCAACGTCAAAGCCCCCGGCCCCCCGAGCGTAACGCGGTAATAATTAATTAATTAATTAAATTTATGCATATCGCTAATAGCAAGCGCAAGGTTGGCATTTTCATTGGAGACAACTTTATGTGATGAAGATGGTTAGGGTGATGATTGATTGATGGCGATGACCACGATGATGATGATAATGATGATGGTGATGATGACGCTGATGATGATGATGATGATGATGATGATGATGATGATGATTGCGATGACGACGTCGATGATAATGATGATGGTGGTGGTGGTGATTCTTGTTTTTTTGTTGTGTAAACTTTTCTAAGCAATTGTAGTCTACCAAGTACCCTTTGGACCGGCAAAATCCAAATTCCCTCAAAGGTATGGTAAAACAGGCCCCATGAAATATGCATGAGGTTGAAACATGGACCCTTACAGCAGATCTACAACGAAGAACACAAAGCATGGAGATGAGGTGCTACAGAAAACTTCTGGGCATTTCCTATACCCAACACATCACCAACGACGAAGTCCGACAGACCATCACACAAGCCATTGGACAACACGATGACATGCTCACAGTGGTGAAGAAACGTCACCAGAGCATCAGGTCTTGCAAAGACCATCCTGCAAGGCACGGTGCAAGAAGAAGAGGGAGACCGAAAAAGAGGTGGGAGGACAACATTCGAGAATGGACTGGCTTGACACTGAACGAATCCATGAGGGTTGCGAGCACAGAGAAAGATGGAGTACGCTGGTTAAACGATCATTGTGGTGCATCAACGACCTTCGAGTTAAGAGATAGGATAGGATAGGATCAGGATTGACTCGCACTGTGTCCGTCATGCTACATGTTGGCGTTTTGGGCGCCTTGAGTTCTTTGAGCTGGTAAATGCGCTATTTAATAACAATAACTATACCTTTACTTTGCAGCATCTACGATACGGTGTCTGTAGACGTTTTTGCGGCCAACTGGGCACAGCACATCAGCGGTCACTACTTTGCCTTCAGTCTGCAAATAGTTCTCATCTATAAGAAGAACGGCGCCGATGTGGGCTCAGAGATATTCTCTGTTTCTACCCCTGAACTCAATGCCGTAAGCGTCTTCTATCTTACTCACTCCATAATTCACTCACTCTTTCATTCAGGCACTCCAACATGCGCTCCCTCATTCATTCACTCACTCATGCACTCCCTCCCTCATTAGTTCACTCGCTGATGCTCTAATTCACTCATTGATTGACTCACTGATTCACTGACGTTTTCATTCACTAATTCATTCACTCACTCATGCACTGACTAATTCGTTCACTCATTCATTCACTCACTCTTTCCAGCACCTATTCACAGAAGATGAACACAAGCACATCTTGTTAATTTGTCATTCATTCACTCCTACCTTCATTCATTCGCTCACTCACACACTCCTTTAAGCATTCACTCACTCGTTCACTGTATAATTCACTCACACATTTCCTTCACGCTATGTTTTACTCATTAAAGCACTCCTTTGCTCTAGATTAATTAATTAATTTCTTCATTCACATACTCACTAATTCATGACAAGTGAGATTCACCAGAACCACATTTGGTTTAGTTACACATGTTCTCATCTGTCCTAGCTCTTCGACGACACGTCTGCGCCCGATGGTGATGGAACAGGATGGACTGAAGATCCTAACAACGTGCTTCTGGGATTCCCCAGTGTTGCATCTTACGGCTACGACCGCCAGGTCCCTGGCAACGGCGACAACACCGCTTATTTCAACATTACAGGTCCCAGCTTCAGTACAGCCGTCAGAGTGGAGTTCGTCCCCGTTCGCGCGGACTCGCCCGCCACCCGCAACAACGAAAAGCCTGGAATATCCAGCTTGGTTAGTGGTTGAAGCTAATGTCAATGTAGGACGCATTTACTTGTTCAAAGAGCTGCTCAAAGCGACGACTTAGCTCAACCATGTGTTCCTATATATCGCATTTTGCCGGTGTAACGTGCCGAAAGCGTCCCTGGCCCAATTTAACTCCCGTTAGTAAAACCAGGCCGTCACAGATTTACTCCCGGGAGTTATTCTGGTCCTGGACCAGATTGACCCCCAGCCTGTTCCAAAATCACTCTCTGGGGAATGAAGATTACATAGGAACAATTGATGTTATTGTCACGTGGGGTTTATGGGCTCTGCACAATGGAATTATGGACCCTCACGTTTATTCGGTGGGAACTGCTAGTAAGTCACCCTATGAATTACTTTAATAAATTTATTTGTTTAGCTCGTTCTGTGTTAAGGTTGGGGTACAGAAATAGATAGAAAAATGGTAAAAGATACTGTCACACTAGCTTTCACACGGCTATGAATCATATGTAGTCCAGCCACTTGATAACAGTTAAAATCACACATTTATTTCTTCTACTCTATACAAGATTCTCTAAGTGCTAATCTAACTTAAAAAGTCTCTTCCAATGCTAATAGTTCGATCGCTGATAGTCTAGGCAGCTGTTTTTTCTTCCTCGGGCACTTTGCTATAATATGTCATGTAGATTTGGACTCCTGTGGTCCGTTTTACAGTTTCTGAAGAGTTGGACTACTGTGGTCCTGTTATGATCAGTTTAAGTGCACCTTGGCGTGTTCACTTAACTGCTAGATGGAGCGTGCGAAGTCCTTCTGTGAGGTAGCTTCTGGTCCACCTGGGTAGTTGTGTAGTTGGGTTCCCTTGCCACGCTGTGGGGTCTTGTAGGGGGTTTTTCAAGGTAGCTCTTTCCGGCTTGTGCGGCAGAGTCTCCTCAACCAACTAGTCGTTTCTGTGGAGTGGGGATAGCTCGGGATAGCTCGGGATAGCTCGCCTGCTCGTCTGTAATATAAGAGACGAAATTCTGCACAACCCTGAATAATTGGTTTGTGCAGAGCGTCTCACTGAAAGCCAAAGTAGCCCTCAGTGATAGCTCCACATCTCTATACATAAGCGACGAACATTCTGCTACTTCCGGGTTCCCCTGGAATCTCACTCTAAATTCCTATACATACATAAATATAAATCGTGTCTAACTATACACATACAGAATTAATAATAATATAAACATTCAGTGGTACAGCCACTGGTCTGCAAACATACATATAAGTTAAACAACAGTGGTTCCGTACGGCATACAACATGGCGGCGCAACCGGTCGTGTTTCGCCTCGTGGTCGGCTCTTTCACGTGGTACGGCAAATTCGGATTAACAATTCACATTTATGCATAGCAAATTCTTCAAACATAATTTCACCAATAATATAAATATATCACGATGAAACAGAAGGGTGTTCATTTACCTGTTTGACAAGTTCAGGCCCGTGATGACTTGAGAGAATTCTAAGATTCCTAAGTCCTGCTTCCTGGTCTATGAGTGTAGAGATTTCTCTAGCTGTGGAGATGTTGACTCTACCTCGTCTCACACACGACTGATTCAAACTGTGTTAGGATCTGACACAGTAAAACTGCTCTACCCACTTAGCCTGCTGGCCATTGGTTAAAACGGTCCGATTCAAAACTCAAGTGCTGAGTCACTGCGCTAGCGTGGGTCGCTCGCTGTGTGTGGTCTGCTGTGTAATTTAATTGCTGCTGTGTTATAGTCTAACTTCTAAAGTTACAAAGACTACACATGGCTAAATCGTAAATGTGCAGAGTTAAAGCTAGCCAGTTCGTGACAGTTATGCACTCTACTGTGTTCCAGATCAGCCTCCCGGGAGTTAGTTTGGCGCACATTTTTCAGTACCAGACAATTTTAGGTGTGCCAAAACGACCCCTGAGGGGGGCTAATCTAGAACCGATGAGAGTCAGTTTGGGTCAGGCCCAGACTGGCCCCCTCTAGCCTATTAAAAGGAGCAATTGAAGACTGCGTCAGTAATCTCATCAGACAAAATTATGGGAGTTAAACGGGGACAAGACCAAAACAGGTCCTCTAACAAAATGCATGTAAAATACAATGAAAGGGAGTGAAATGGGGACAGGACCAAAACCGCCCCCTACCCATCACATGCAGCATACACTGAACCGGAAAGTCAAACGGGGACGGAACGAAAACCGCCTCCCCCCCCTCCCCCCCCCCCCCCCCCCCCAACCCATCAGATGCAGCAAATACTGCACGGGACAGGACCAAAACCGCCCCCCTACCCACCACATGCAGTAAACACTGAACAGGGGAGTCAAACGGGGACAGGACCAAAACCGCCCCCCCCCCCCCCCCTCTCTTACCCATCAGATGCAGAAAACACTGCACAGGGGGAGTAAAACGGGAACAGTACCAAAGCCGCCCCCCTCCCCCCTCCCTCTACTCATCAAATGCAGCAAACACTGCACAGGGAAGTTCTATATTTCGTGTTTAAAAGAAATGAATAAAACAATGTATTGTTTGTGATTTGTTAGATGCAAAACAGTCTATTACAATATTACTTTGTTCTCTGTTTTAGCAGAGGTTGATGAACTTTTAGTTTTACATAATAACATGGCTTATCAGTATGACATCATTTGGGGTGGCTCAGTAGCGCAGTCGGTTAGACCGCTGGTTTCCTATGCCGAAGGTCGCGGGTTCGATCCCCGCAAGGGGCGAAAACTTTGTGACTCAGGTACGAGACTTTTCTGGCCACCGAGGGTTTTCTCCGGGTACTCCGGTTTCATCCCTCCCATCAAAATAGATGCAGCCAACAATATTTTAAAATACAAATCAATTTTCCTTTCCATAACAATTTTAATAGCGACCTGCCACCACGTGCTTGTCTGTTCTGTTTCCGTGTTCATTGTTTGTGATGTATTGTAAGCGTGTGTTGGTGTACGGGCGCTCAATAGCGAACTGCCACCACGTGCTTGTCTGTTCTGTCTCTGTGTTCATTGTTTGTGATGTATTGTGAGCGTGTGTGTTGTTGTACGGGAGCCGCGCTTTGAGTCAGTATTAATTTGAGAAATGGCGCGTATCAATATCCTGTATTATTATCATCAGAACAAAATTAAATTGTGCAGCGCAGTATGTGTTAAGTACTAAATGATATGTTCCTGCTATCCACCCCAACACACCCCCACCCCCCTCCCCTTAAAATAGGATACACACAAATTGTGACACAGGAAATGTCGACCCGTGACTATTCAGCGATGCGGAAAGCGTGGTAAAAGTAACTGTGCGTGCCCGCAAGCAACGTGTTTAGTGCGGCTAACAATAACACATTTGCGGGCGGCGCATCTCTCTGTTCAATGAGGTAAAATAAGGTGGGTCAGTGACGTACTCACTGGAGAAAAAAAATACATCATATAAAGAATTAAATTTAAATTCATAATAATTTATATTTAAAAAAAAAACCACATAAAAACTGCTTTTTGCAGAAAATTACCACATTCAATATTCGCGATTTTCATTAGAAAGTGGAAAGTATTATGAATTAAAATGTATTCTTTCTTTTTTTTTTTTTAAATTTTAAAACTCTGTGTTTGTATGCTTTATTGCCTTCTATGCCCCTTAGGAAAAAGTAGCGAAAAGGTAGCGCCTACTTTTCATAAAATAGTAGCGGAAATGTAGCGGCTAAAATGTTCATTAAAACTAGCTGTCCCAACCCTGGCACATTTGTGATTTGGAGGAAACATTTGTTGGGGGGGGGGGGGGGAAGAAGGAGGTGACAATTGTGTGGATGTATACATAATTTGTTTTATTATTATTTGTCTTATTTAAGAAAGTGTTGTTATTCTATCTTATGTTTTCTTTATCCATGCGCTAAGCAAACGTTTGAGTTACCATAACCTAATTATGTTTTGTTTTGTTTTTATTTTTACATAATCTCTTTATATTCTATTGATCTTTTCACACAATATTAGTGTACAAGTGCAAGGATTTTGAGAGAAAAAAAAATCGCGTAGACTATTGGTTGTCAAAATAATGCTTTGTTACTGAAATTCTGCGTCTGTTATCAATTATTTTGGTTTAATTTTTGCTAATCGTGGGCGGAATTGACATACTTGATTTTCTTTTCTACTTTTTTTTTCGGCGGGAGAAGGGGGGGGGGGGGGCGGAGGTTTTTGTCCTGTCCCCGTTTGACTCCCCTACGTTGATTAGCTGAGGGGGCGATGTTGGGCCTGTCCGTTTTTAACTCCCTTATTAAAAAACTAAGAATACTGTTTTGGTCCTGTGATCCAGTTTTACTCCCGGGAGTCATTTCGGAACTGGTTGGGGGACAATCTGGTCCAGGACCAGAATATCTCCCGGGAGTTTATCTGGGACGGCCTGGTTTTACTCCCGGGAGTTAAACTAGGTCAGGGACGCTTTCAGCACGTTACACCGGCTCATCGGGCGCTCAATGCTGTGCAGGCCATAACGATCATAATGACGACTTGCACTTATAGTAACTGTTCAATCATCTGTGTGTTTATATAGTGCAGTTAGCAAAATGAGCTGGTCCAGTTAGTGGAAATGGAGATTACATTACATTACATAATTGTTGCTTTAGGTCCAGCGGACTCTTCCGAGCCAAATCAGGACCGGACAACCCCCAATCCGCATAAAAGATCTGCCGAAACAACCCTAGTGGGAAAACTGAATGCCCTCCACCAGCCAGTCACTTTACAATAAAGACATCCCACGCAGGGGACGGCTGAGGCTTCACCCCAACTTATCGAACCCCTGTTTACGAAAACAAAATAGAATACAAACATCATTATAAATTATCAACAAAACACATACATATAAAATGCCTACATTGCTAAATAATAACATCATAGGAAGCCCTAGTGACCACCTGGCAGAAAGCGTCCAATATTCCCAAGCTGATCCAACAGACCTCATACACAAACAAGGAGTCTTGTCCCGGAAGAGTTTTCAAGAAAAAAGGTAGGAGACTGGTCTAGCGAAGAAGACGATAGTATAGCAGATTGATAGAACAGAGCAGGAATGAGAAAGAGCAAATGAGAAAGACAGCGACCATGGGAATTTAAAGCACTAAATTTCCATGTTGTTTGTAGATTATAGTCACACGACACTTTCGCATATAGGTGACTACTGGACCGATTTATACTGACACCAGCGGGCCAGTTGTTGGTAAAGGGGAAAATAATATGATCACACGTTGACCAATCCGGGATTCGAACCAGCGACCTTTCGGTTACTAGCAAGACGCTCTTACCAACTGAGCTACCCGGCCCCTAAAAAAATTTCCAGAAAGTGGGGATACTATTTATACTGAAACCCCAGGCACCCCAACGGGGGTGGAAATGGAGATGAAGCAGAGTACATAGATATGATGACTGATCGAACAGTCAGTGCTACACTGTGAAGTAAAGTAACTGTTAATTCAAACTGACAGACACGCCCACTTACTGCATCCCGCGCACTGTTTCACGCCTAGGACATTTTACCCCTGAAGATAGGCTGTGGGGATTGAGTGTTGGAGGCTATCACTTCCTTTTCTAACCCATTGCCCGGGTTCTTTGAAGTATCCTACGGGCGACACGAAGAGAAAGTACAGAACCCAATGAAATCAATTCAATCCTTTAACAAAAATCACTTGCCACCGTGATAGAGAATGAAACACGGGTTGCTTGCAGGTCAGGAGATCAAACTACTGACTGAGCTATTCGCCCTACTAGTAGTGATCCGCACAAAAGGTTTCTCAGCCTTACAGGGTCACAGTGTGAACGATTAACGAAAGTTTATTTAATTTTTCTGACAATGAGTAGGACGTGGCCACTCGTCATTCAAACCCTGCACCATCCTTTAAAAACGTTTGACTTCTGGTTGGTGAACTTTAAACACATCTCGGTTGACTTTATTACAGGAGCCATAGCGAATCCAACAGTACGTGGTGGTTGTTATATAAGGCTGTATCGTGTGGCGTCTAAAGAAGGGTATTTGCTTTGTGGAAGCATTCCAACGGCATAGAGGCTACGCGCTTCCCTGCGATGCAATTTTTAGCCACACTATCGCAAGCTATTTAAACTAACAGAATGTGTTGATTTTATTAAATAAATAATACTTTTAAAAGAGATATCTTTTGTATTAAGCTTATTTTTGTCAAATGGGCAAAGCTTACAATAGGATGTTAAACGGATCTGCCACACTGGATCTGTCACACTGGATTTTTCACATTGGGCCACTGTAACAGACGCTCACCATGGGTTGGATTTTTAAAGCAGGCATTCCACAGAGTTGGTTTGCCACCGTTATTCCGTTTTCGCTACACTCCCTTCACAGACAGCGTGTGTGATTTGAAAGGAGCCAAATGTGTTGTTCCATCGCTCCATATGTTGCTATTTCACCCTTAACAGAAAGTATGTGTGGTTTTCAGGTGGTTATTTCTGATGTCTCAAATGACCCTGAAGATCGTTTCTACGATACCATGTGTTCTTGGGTCAATGAATCCAGGACCCTGGTTAACTTCAACAATGACGTACGTCTATTTGTTGTATTTATACATAATATATTCCAGAAAGTCTCGACAGCAAACACTGCACGTGAAAATTGTCCAGATGTAACACACACATCAACACAGCAGGCAGTGAAATAACATAATTATCCTAACCACTTTCATTACTCTCATGCACTACTAAGAAGTTATTTCCTCTGATCTTCTGACTCTAGGTAGCCAAAACATGGCTTTACATTGAAAAGACATTAATTTACCGGTAATTCTCGCATTCAAGTGATTTGTTATGCTATGGTTTATTTTATTACACATACACAATATACAAATAATACAAATACATAAATAACTTAATGTTTTTAAAAACACAAAAGTTTTCTTTGTTTTCTTAACAGAACCCCGAATTTCAAAACATTGAGATTCTTGGAATATACGCTGCCATGTACCAAAACTTAAGTGGACTGTAAGTAGACCGTTTACATCATCATCATCATCATCATCATCATCATCATCATCATCATCATCATCATCATCATTATCATCATCGTCATCATCATTATCATCGTCATCGTCATCTTGTTTTTCTTCTTCTTTTTCGTTATTATTATCATCAACAGCACCAACATTTTAAGTATCATCATACTCCTCATAATGATCGTCATCATCATTAGCAGCAGCAGCAAAGAAGCAGTTTTAGGTACTCTAAGGCTGATTACCTGTTTTTGAGCAAGACCAATTTGGGAACAGTAAACAAAATCAATCAATCAAGCCAGTCAAATGAATTTCCAGAGACGCGTAGGCCTACTCATATATGAGAATCGGCATTTTCACATAATGTTAATATTCGTGGTGATATTGTGATTCAGCTTTATTCTAATAAAGCAAAATGAAAGCATGGAGCCAAGGGCCACAATCTGCAAGCAAAAACACTATCAAAGTCGGTTCAGGTAATTTTGAACAAAATGCAACACTTTTTATATTTAAACAACAACAACAACAACAACAACAACAACAAAACTAATTGACATTAAAAAAAAGAGGGGTGATTAAAGTATTTGCTTAGCAAACATGAATGATTTGTCATGGTTTGAAGTACCTGAATACCAAAAAAATCAACTAAATTTGGAGCTATTGAGCAACATGTGTTTAGCACCAAAGTGGCTCCGACGCCCTTGACCTTTGCAAAAGACAGTGCACATTTGATAGCATGGAAGTCTGGCCAATACCCTAGGTTCTAACCCTTATACACACAAGGGCTCAAAGCCCAGGGACGGATTATGGGGGGTTTCCTAGTTGCACGGAAAACCCCCCTCGGCTGTAAAAAAAAAAAAAAAAAAAAAACAACAAAACAAACCCACAGCTTTATCTCTCTCTAAACCTTGAACAAGAATGTGCCAGTGGTAAAACGAGCCATGCTAAATCTAAATTTGTCCTGGGTGAAGAAATGGCAGCAACTTCAACGCCCTCATCCGCTTTCGCATCGAATCTGGTGATACAGTTCTTCAGCAACATTTAGAATCCTCTCAATCTGGCACAGGTCATACATTACATTACATGGTTATTGCTTTAGGTTTAGCGGACTCTTCCGAGCCAAATCAGGACCAGAAGGCACAGGTCATGCTACATGCATCAGCAAGACCACTCAAAACAACATCATAGAGTTGATTGGTGACTACATCAGGGACACGTTGCTGGCAGAAGTCAAAAAGGCAAAACATTTCTCTCTCCTTGCTGATGAAGTATGTGACACAGCCAACTGGAAGCAGCTTGCGATTGTCTTGCGCTTTGTGGACTGGTCCCTGGTCATACGGGAAGAGTTTCTAACTTTTGTTCATTGTGAACGAATCACAGGTGAAGCACTCACAGAAAATATCGTTGGTTGCCTTGAAGAATGGGGTTTGCACGTTCAAGACATCAGGGATAAGGGGTATGATGGTGGTTCAAACATAGCTGCCAAATTCAAAGGGGTACAGGCTAGGATTACTCAGCTGAATTAAAAGGCTATTTACTTTCATTGTGACGCACATTGCCTCAATTTGTACATCGTAAAAGCATGTGGTGTGCAGAGCATTTACAACATGTTCTGGACAATGAAGGAACTCTTACTCTTCTTTTCATTGTCTCCCAAAAGTCATCGCTACTTGGAGCAAATCTTGGAAGCTTGTGACATCACCAACAAGCGAAACCTTGTAGACTTATGTCGGACCCGATGGATTGAAACGCACAATGCGTTTGAAACCATGACTAACTTGTTCATATACGTGTACCGTTGCTTGGGTGACATGGAGAACAAAAGCGAGGACTGGGACAGTGACACTCTGACTAAGTGCCGAGGACTAAGAACAGCAACCACAAGCAGTGTCTTTTGTGGTTACAAGAAACTGTCTCAGAAACCTTAAGCCTCTCTCAGTGAACCTGCAGAAGAAAACACGGGACATCGTCGAAGCATATGCTGCTATTGAAGGGACAGCCAGTGCTCTTGCTGATCTTCGAGGCAACCTGGATGACGTCTTTCACTCTGGCAGTGGAGCTTGCAGAAAGTGTCCATGAAAATGTGACAATGCCGAGGACAGCATGTGGACAGACACTCAGACAAAATCAGCCAGCAGACACACCAGAACAGTACTTCAGACGCAGCATAGCAGCGCTTTTCTTGGACCACCTACTGTCCGAATTCAGCAGTTGCTTTAAAAATACTGAGTTAGTCCAAGATGGACTACTGCTCGTCGCAGACCTAGCTGCTGGTGTTGAGAATACATGCAAGGTTCCTGAGGGCATTGCATGTCTGGCAGACATGTGGGCATCTGACCTGCCAGATCCTCTAGAAGTTCCAGCAGAGTTCCACCGCTGGTGCGTCAAGTGGAAAGGACAGACATCACAACCACGCCCTTCAACAGTTGCTGCCTCTCTACTGCACTGCAACATAAACTTCTTCCCTAACCTCCATGTCATACTTCGACTGCTTGCAACGCTTCCCGTCACCACTGCTGAGTGTGAGAGGTCGATCAGTGGGCTCAAACTCCTAAAAACCAGCCTGAGGTCAACCATGACAAAACAAAAGAGCGCTTGAATGGTCTGGCACTGATGAGACTCCACAGGAAACTTGAAGTGGACGCAATGGCCATAGTAGACGCATTTGCAAGGAAATTCAAGACCCGAATGGCGACAGAGATACATCATAATCATTTTCATGTCCTCACTAGTCAACGGGTCAACAGTTTTTCTTTGACTCCTGTCAATACGGTGCATTACTAATCTCCTTTTGTTATTTAAAGTGACCTGGAAACCCCCCCCCCCCCCTTTTCAACGCCATAATCCGCCCCTGAAGCCAGTTGACAGCCTGCAGCTAAAAAGAAGAGAGAGAGAGAGAGAGAGAGAGAGAGAGAGAGAGAGAGAGAGAGAGAAGAGAGAGAGAGAGAGAGAGAGAGAGAGAGAGAGAGAGAGAAAGAGAGAGAGAGAGAGAGAGAGAGAGAAAGAGAGAGAGAGAGAGAGAGAGAGAGAGAGAAAGAGAGAGAGAGAGAGAGAGAGAGAGAGAGAAAGAGAGAGAGAGAGGAGAGGAGAGGAGAGGAGAGAGAGAGAGAGAGAGAGAGAGAGAGAGAGAGAGAGAGAGAGAGAGAGAGAGAGAGAGAGAGAGAGAATACGAATACAAATCTTTTATTGCAGAAATTCAGGGCATCTCCTCTTTGGAAGAAGTGTGTACAATAAATAACAAAAGAACAGCAGTGCATATATCACAGCATATAAATACAAAGCAGGTTATGATTCTGAAATTTTCAGATGTTCCATGGCTTTGTTATAAACAAATGCATAGTTTCTTCGTTGTCAGAACTAGAAGGCATTCTGTAATATGTGGGGGCTATAAACTGTTTCTTTAAATTACTAAAAAATGGAAAACACAGTTCAAAATGTAATTCATTTTCTTGTGCTGATTTACACCTAGGACAAATAGTATCCTTAACAGCATGCACTCTATATCTATATCAAAGTGAACAAATAATTCAGAGCCACCAAACCTAAATTTTGTCATCACAAACTGAGAGAAAGAGAGAGAGAGAGAGAGTGAGAGAGAGAGAGAGAGAGAGAGAGAGAGAGAGAGAGAGAGAGAGAGAGAGAGAGAGAGAGGATTACCTTGAGATTGCGCCCTTACTCATTCGGATCAGAGTATAAACCGATGTCCAGTTTGTGCATGCACGCATTCCATCGTATTGACTTTCAGAATCCTGACGCTCATGTCCCTGACGGGTAAGGATGGTTCTTGAAATATAGCGTGCAACTGACGGACAGCTCGTTATGATTCCCCACTATTTGAAAGTAATCCTTTGCAAGTACAGAAGAAAGGTGAGATTAGAAATATAAAGTAAGGCCAAATCTGTCCATTTTATTTATTGAAGAAACCAAACAATGTGCTTTTTTTTTTTTCTGCACCAGGGCTGGCGCTGACCGTCTTTGTCCTGCTGTGTTCAACCGTTTTGACACCTGTGCCATCAACAAGAAGGTCGCACTGGCTAGCTGCTGGCAGATCCTCAACAACGATGAGAACGTCAGATGCCTATCGAACAACAACATCAACGCCTTCAGCTTGTTTAACACGTGCTTGGAGTACAACTGCGACAATTCTACCTCCGCTTGCTTGGCTCTGAAGAACGCGGATAACTTGTGCAACTCCGTGGACAACAACCCACAATTCCGCAGCCTCACGTGCTAAATGAAAATGATCTACTATACCCCCGCACAACTGTTTTCTGGGAGCACTTAAATAATCTTATTTCCCTGTTTTTGTATTTAAAAAAAACTGTCACTGCTTACAGAGCGTGTCATTAGGTTTAACATAAGGTAATTTAGAAAATAGTGTCTTTACCAACGCAAAGAAAAAAACGAAATAGTATCTGACAGTGCCCATCTTCGGCATTTAAAAAAAAAAAAAAAGTAACGATGACACGTAACATGCACAAATAACATTGAATGACGCGTGGTTTTCATATGTTTGTTTTTAGTGATCGCCGCATGGCTGGTCTGAAAACCATTGAAAAAAGGTTTGCCTGCAGAGGTTTGTAGGTGAAGGTTATTGCAAGCGCCGCAGAAGATTCCACACCGCTTCCTTACTTCACCTGCCTCCATCATCACGATGCACGATATTCATTCAACATTGGGCTATATATCACGTTTGCACAACTCTCGTAGCAGCTATGGCAGTTCTTTACGTTTTATCCTTTCAGTTCTCTTTCTTACGCTGTTGATATAAGTGCCACAAATTTGGCTAAATGTGTGCAGTAAAAAGCAGAACACCCAATATCTACTGTAACAAAATTTGGCAAAGGGCCATTTGTAGCTGCAGTTTTAAAGTCTTTTTTTTTTTTTTTTTTGGGGGGGGGGGGGGGGGGGGGAGAAGTGGCGGGGCGCTGTAGAGACAAATAAACGTAGACGTTTTCTGCAAAAAAGAATCCGTTGTTGACGTTATTTTGTTGTTGTTGTGGTGGTCTGTTTTGTGTTCTGCATCTTCCTATTCTATATGTTTTAACTCATCATCATCATCATTATCATCGTCATCATCATTATCATCGTCATCCTCATCCTCTTCTTCCTTTTCCTCCTCTTTCTTTTCCATGTTCTTACTCTTCATGTCCTTCCTTATCGATGACTAAAAAACGCTGTCGGCGTCTCCCACAATATTCCAGTCAGCTGTCACGACTGAGCAGAAGATATCGTCCACAAGCTGTCGCTGCTTCACAAAACATCTACAACGGATGCTTCATCATCATCATCATCATCCTCAGCGTCATCTTCTTCTCCTCCTTCTTTTTATCCTTCTTTTTATCTTTCTTTTTATCTTTGTTCTTCTTCTTCTTCTTCTTCTTCTTCTTCTTCTTCTTCTTCTTCTTCTTCTTCTTCTTCTTTTCCTCCTCCTTCGTCTTTCTCTTCTTCTTCTCCTTCTTATCCTCCGTCTTCTTGTTCTTCTTCTTATCCTCCTCCTCCTCCTTCTTCTTCTTCTTCTTCTTCTTCTCCTTCTTCTTCTTCTTCTTCTTCTTCTTCTTCTTCTTCTTCTTCTTCTTCTTTTCCTCCTCCTTCGTCTTTCTCTTCTTCTTCTCCTTCTTATCCTCCCTCTTCTTGTTCTTCTTCTTATCCTCCTCATCCTCCTCCTTCTTCTTCTTCTTCTTTTCCTCCTCCTTCGTCTTTCTCTTCTTCTTCTCCTTCTTATCCTCCCTCTTCTTGTTCTTCTTCTTATCCTCCTCCTCCTCCTTCTTCTTCTTCTTCTTCTTCTTCTTCTTCTTCTTTTCCTCCTCCTTCGTCTTTCTCTTCTTCTTCTCCTTCTTATCCTCCCTCTTCTTGTTCTTCTTCTTATCCTCCTCCTCCTTCTTCTTCTTCTTCTTCTTCTTCTTCTTCTTCTTCTTCTTCTTCTTCTTCTTCTTCTTCTTCTTCTTCTTCTTCTTCTCCTCCTCCCTCTAGTTTTTATCCACCCGGTACACATTGGTCGAAGGCTGCCAGAAGCATGTTTTACTAGTCGCCTCAACAGGCGATAAAGCATGCTCTCATGCTTCATAGAACTGCTTCCTACACGCTTCAAGCGCTATAGTGACGGAAAAAGCGCAATTTCACTGTAAATATATACAGAATGTTGCTCTACAACATTCCGCTCTTTCCGTCTCAAAAACCCAATTGCCTTGTTGGATTCTTAAATTGCATGAAACCAAGTGAGGACACTATCCGGCGTCAACAAACGGTTCAAAAACATTGTCAAACGGTTCGTAAAAGACAGTTGACCTAGAAACTAATACAGTTTGACCTAATTCGTCCCCTAGAGGAGACGAAACTTACATTTTTCTATTTTCATGAGTTCACTGCAGTGAAATTGCGCTTTTTCCCTGACTATAGAGCTTGAAGCGTATAGAAAGCAGTGCTCTGAAGCATGGGAGCATGCTTTATCGCCTGTTGAGGCCCACTAATAACGCATGCTTCTGGTAGCGTTCGACCAATGTGTATCGGGTGTTTTATCATCATCCTTCTTCTTCTTCTCTTCCTTCTTCTCCTTCTTCTTCTTATCCTCCTCCTCCTTTTTCTTATCCTCCTTCTGTTTTTTCTTCTTCTGATATTATCTTCCTTCTTCTTCTCATTCTTCTTCTTATCCACCTTCTTATCCACCTTCTTCTTCTTATCCTCTTTTTTTCTTATCCTTCTTCTTATTCACAAAGTTGTGGTCCTGATTCGGCTCTTTGCAGTCTGCTGGACCCTATAAATAATGACTAACTAACACACTCAAGGGTGGGAAATATGGATGAAACTGGACTATCAGCGCAGAACCTGGCAAGATCAAGATTTTAAAGGGCGCGCGTCAAGTCGGCAATGTCACAAGTGCTGTGCGCAGAGTTTTAGTAACGTTGGTGTGTGCAATTGGAGCCTTTTTGCCACTAATGTACATTTTCCAGAGAAAGAGAATAGTAAAAACCGTAATCAAAGACGCACCGCCGCAAGCTGTTGTATAGTATCGTAACCAGTTGTGTAGTACTCCTGAATTCATGACGAGTCTTCATTCAAACAATGGAACTAAGTTTAACTTAAAACTATTTAGTTTTCAATTCATTTTTGTTGTTTGTAATTAAGGGGCAAGACGCCTCCATTTGTGGGACAAAAGGCCCATAACAGGGATTTTGCCCCACACTAAAAGGCGTTTAGCCCCAGGCGTGGGGGCAAAAAGGCCAACAAATAAATTTTGGGTTTTGTGATATTGTGCTCATCCTGTTATTTCGTTCCTGGAGTGATTGTGGTCATTTGTAGCCTAGGCAAGCCCCAATAGTTTGCGTCTATTTGGGGCTGTCTGTGGCTTAAACAGGAACATATATAAAATGTGTTCCTTAAAGGGGGCCTTTTGACCCGTGCTACTCTACAAATCACTGGTGTGGTCAGTTCATATGTAAACAGGCATTTTGCAATTTGGTCACTAATGCATGGGAGCACCTCCGAAATTTGTTCAAAACCTTTGGACTTACTGTCCAACAGCTGACCTTTCCAAAGTAAAAAGCATGTGTATCGATGTAACCAAAGAACATGGGTATACAAAGAACATGGGTATATAAAGAACATGGGTATACACAGAACATGGGTATACAAAGAACATGGGTATACAAAGAAGAATCATAACACGATTTTATGTGAAACGAGTGATGTCAGCGACACCACGGCGACACCACGGCGACACCAAGCGGTTGCGTTGCGTCAGCAAACAAACATGGCAGAAAGCAGTCGGTCTTCGAAACCAAAATACAAAATGAAAAGTAGCTCGGGCCATCATTGCAGTGCCATAAACTGCACCAACAACAGCCGAAAGCCCCCTGACCTTTCGTTCTTCAGATTTGCAAAGGAAGAAGAAAGGTGGGTACATTAATTGATGCTTAAAAATTAAATTGGCAAGTAGGCCTATAATGATTGATCCAACTTGTAGTTGTTGCTTGCTCCACGCCACAAGACCCAAAGAGTAAATAAAAGATCGATCTTGGTGGCAGGGATAGCTCAGTGGTCAGAGCGCACGACTTGTGTGAGTGCGTCTTGGGCGACGTGGGTTCGAATCCTGACTTCAGCAAACTATTGTGTGATTACTGGATATTACGGGCCAGCGCCTTGAGAAGCTCTCTGAGCTTGTAAGTGCGCTATATAAGAGAAATCTCTTTTTTTGGTAATACTTGCCCAGATAATATTGGATGCAGCCAATTTAATTTTAAAACTACAAAACTATTTTCCTTTCCATTTCCTAATAGCCATCTCCCTGCCTTTACACCACGTGTATGTCTTGTATACTGTTGTCCTTGTTGTGTCAATGTGTGTCTTGTATACTGTTGTCCTTGTTGTGTCAATGTGTGTCTTGTATACTGTTGTCCTTGTTGTGTCAATGTGTGTCTTGTATACTGTTGTCCTTGTTGTGTCAATGTATGTCTTGTATACTGTTGTCCTTGTTCAGGCTTGTTGTGTCAATGTGTGTCTTGTATACTGTTGTCCTTGTTGTGTCAATGTGTGTCGGTAATAATGTTTGTTGCACGTGTATGTCTTGTATACTGTTGTCCTTGTTGTGTCAATGTGTGTTACGTTGAAACGCGAATGGTAGTACGTCGGAAGCGCGCACGATAGATCTAATCGTTTCGTTTTGCAAAGTATTCAATAATGGAGTTTATTTACCTTTGATTTGAGTTTGCATTGTTGTTAGGAGAGGCTTTGTATAACGTTGATAATTTGCGAAGTTTCTGGATCTGCGTGTTTACTCTCGATAGAAATTTCCCGATACATGTCGAAGCAAGAGAAGGTTCCGGGTATGTTTAGAACAATGTATGACGTAAGTCAGCGATGACGATCTTTAATTCTGATTGGTTGTAATGCGTCATTTTCTAGAACAAACTGAGGTCATCTCGAGTTGAGAGAAAAAATTATATATTCGATGCTCCGTGTGTTGTTGTGAATAGATTGTTGTTGATAGTGAAGTTGGAAAGTAAATTTGAGAGTGGAAAGGCGATTGAGCGATTGTATGCAGTTGTTGATGTGTGCTGAATAAAAGTGGAAAACTTCATACGTCGACTTTGTGACTTGTATGCTGCTTGAGCGGGTTGCGTGAATAAACGAATCTGAGTTACACACGCCTATCAAGAATTCAAGCATCGGTGCTGATTCAGATACTGATAGAAAAACACCAACATCGAACTGAGTGTAAAATTTTGGGGGTTAAGCCGCGATTCACACCATAGCCAAGGGTTCAACTGCTACAACAAGCGAGTCAACGTTACGAGAGGCAGTCATCGAGGGTAGCCGCCAGCGAGTTGCGTCGAGAGGGGCCAACATACTGGGACTACATGCGATAGATTCGGGTTGACTGCAAGGGCGTGTAGTCGCTGAAGAGTTGCTTCGTGAGCGAACAACAGATCGGGACTACGTGGCTGCCGTAAGACTACGTCGAGGGACAGTCTCGGAGCTACATCGCCAGTGTTACAGAGAGCGGCGAGCGGACGTCGCGTCTACTTCAGCACAGGAGCGTGTACATCAACACCAGCGTGGTGCAGCGTCGCATACGACGAGGACAGCGGGGCCTGCGTCAGCGAAGGCGACTAGTGGCAAGCATCGGCGCTACTGCAGAAAGCGTGCTGTTCTAGAACAGTCTAGAAGGGTGCAGCACAGTCAAGAACTTTCCAGAAAAGAACTTTCCAGAAAAGAACTTTCTAGAAAAGAACTTTCCAGAAAAGCATCAAGATGGCGGACCTCTGGCAGAAAGGGGTTGAACTAAATCTAAAAGGCAAACAGCTGACGGAGTACGTCAAATTCCAGGAGAGAATACTGCGTGAAGAAAGAGAAGATGAGCGACGGCGTGAAGAAAGAGAATTTGAACTGAAGCGTCTGGAAATTGAACAGCAGCAGCAAGAAAGAGAGCGTCAGTACCAGCTAGAGTTGGCGCGTATCCAAAACAATCAGCATGCGCCACAAGTCACCAACGACCATACGGCTCCAAAATTGCCAGCTTTCGTCGACGGGAAGGACCAGATCGACAGCTATCTGGCGAGATTCGAAAGGTTCGCCGAAAGCTCCAATTGGCAACCTCGAGACTGGGCGATTCGACTAAGTGCACTTCTGACAGGGCAAGCAAGCGCTCGAAGTTTACACCAGACTGTCGAACGATGACGCCAAAAACTACGACGTCTTGAAAGAGGCCCTGTTGCAGTGCTACAACTTTACAGAGAAGGGCTACCGTAAACGCTTCCGTGAATGCCGGCCTAAGTCAGACGAGACGCCAAAGCAGTTTGTGGAGCGCCTGTCGTCATATCTACACAAGTGGGTGGAGTTATCAGGCGAAAGGAAGTCTTACGACAGTCTCCATGACCTGATCGTGAAGGAACAATTTCTCAATGCCTGTCACAAGGACCTAGCGACCCACTTAGAAGAACAAAAGCTGCAGACGCTTAAAGATGTGACTGAGGCTGCTGAAAGATATCTTATCGCTCATGGGAAAACCCTGGGGCCACCCAGCGCGACGAAACATTTTCAGAAGACTGCAAACCATGGGAACCAGATCCAGGGAGCCAGACGAGCCAGAGACAGACGGACTCCACGCCTCCTCCCAGGGAAGGGCATTCAAGAGGCTGTTTCACCTGCAACGCTACAGACCACAGGGCGGCTAATTGTCCTCAAAACAAAAGTAGCGGACAGCGGAGCAGTACGGACAACGCAGCGGCGGGCAACCGGCAGAGGCGGTTCTCCAATCAACGGCAAACCAGTAGATCTGACCATCAGGTGTGCGGCGGGAGCGTCATTCTTCCGAGTGAGACCGAGCGCACAGCTACCCCTGCGGACGTGCAAGAGTGCATGACTGATGGCCAACTTCTCCTTGCCAACGGAAAATCCATCCCCGTCGTCGCCAGCGCAGCTGTGACCGTCCAGAACATGCCTGTTTCAAAGGGACGCGTCGGAAATCATGAAGTGACTGTCTTAAGAGACTCTGGCTGCAGTGGGGTCATCGTCAGAGAAGACCTAATCGCTAAAGAACAGTTCACTGGCGATTCAAAATGGACACTTATGGCCGACAGCAAATGTGTGAAAGCGCCAGTTGCAAAAATTCAAGTCAGCACACCTTTCTACATAGGCGAAGTCGAAGCGGTTTGCCTGAAGAAGCCGCTGTATGATTTGATGATCGGGAATATCGACGGCGCGAGACGACCCGACGACCCCGATCCAGAGTGGAGTCCTGCCTCAACCCAACACGTCGAAGTTGTGGAGGAGGATCCATTGCCATTTCCCGATGGAGACCTTACAGAGCTGCTACGGGACAATGTGGTTACTCCGGCTCAGCCCTGCCGACCAGAGATCGTCGGTGCTGTTACTACCAGGGCCCAGGCCAAGAGAGACAAGATGTCTACGCCACTGAAGGTCGCCGACAACTCCAAAGCTGCCATCGTGGACAGAGATAAGCTGATCCAGCTCCAGGAAGCTGATAGCACTTTAAACAAGTACAGGAACCGCCAAGACCACGTGACCAAGGGCAGTGGCACGGTCTATTTTGAGGTGAAGGCCAAGATCCTGTATCGAATCTTCCAGCACCCGAGGGTCAACGGAGGTAAACCACTACGTCAAGTTTTGGTACCGTTACCCCTAAGGCGCCAAGTGATGGAAGTAGCACATGACTCAATCATGGGAGGTCACCTAGGTATCAAGAAGACGTCGGATAGAATCCAGGCGGTGTTCTACTGGCCAGGACTTCATGCGGACGTCAGCCGTTTCTGCCGATCATGTGACATTTGCCAGAAGACCATACCTCGAGGAAGGGTCCCGAAAGTGCCTATGCAGAGGATGCCTCTGATCGACCGACCTTTCAAGAGGGTGGCCTTAGACTTAATCGGCGAAATAAGACCTCCGAGTGAAGAAGGTCATCGATGGGTACTGACTTTAGTGGACTATGCGACTCGGTACCCAGAAGCAGTGCCTCTGAAGAAGATTGACACTGAAACTGTAGCAGAGGCGCTGTGGACATGTTCAGTAGACTTGGAGTGCCTGAAGAAATTCTGACAGACCTCGGGACGCAGTTCGTCTCTGACTGCATGAAGGAGGTCAACAGACTGCTGAGCATCCGGCATTTGACTACGACACCCTACCATCCGATGTGCAACGGGCTTGTCGAGAAGTTCAATGCTACGCTGAAGTCCACCCTGAAGAAACTGTGCAGCGAGCAGCCCAGACAATGGCATCGCTACATCAACGCCTTACTTTTCGCCTACAGAGAAGTACCGCAGGAGTCCACCGGCTTTTCTCCGTTCGAGCTGCTGTACGGAAGAACCATCCGAGGGCCGATGCACATCCTAAAAGAACTGTGGACGAAAGAAGTAGACACCCCAGAGGTGAAGAACAGCTACCAGTACGTGTTTGAGCTACGGGAGAAGCTGGAGCAGACTCTCGAGATAGCCAGAGAAAACCTGAAGAAGTCCCAGGACTGTGGAAAGCACTACTATGATCGTAGGGCTGTGAACAGGAAGTTTAAACCTGGCAACAAAGTGCTGGTGCTGCTACCTACTGATCACAATAAGTTGCTGATGCAGTGGAAAGGCCCGTACGAAGTGGAGACCGTGGTGGGATCAACGACTACAAGGTGAAGGTCGGCCAGCATTCCAAGATATACCACGCCAACCTCCTTAAGCTGTACGTGGAAAGGCCATCAGAGACTGTGCATGCAGCAACAGCAGCTGAGATCGACAACAGCTTTGACAGCGAGGAACTGTTGGAACTGGGAGACTTCCACAGCAAAGAAGGCATCAATGATGTTAAGCTAGGACCGAGCTTGACGGAAGGTCAAAAGTTGGAGCTCAAGGACCTTATGGGCGAGTTTCCCCATAACTTCAATGATGTCCCAGGCTCTACGACTTTGGTCGAACATGAAGTCCACACCCAGACCTGGAAGGAGCATCTGCAGACCTTGAGGGAGCTGTTCCACCGTCTCGCAGAAGCCAACCTGACCGTGAGACCCAGCGAATGCATTCTGGGAGCTGACAACGTCGACTGCGTCGGACATCCGACGGAAGAAGGAGACAACGGAGGATGCACTGACTCCAGGAAAGCCCACGTGATCATCGTCTTTAACCCTGGGCCGATGACAACCGCAACTGACGAGGGCGTCGTTTCCTGGCGGATGAAAAATCATTGACTGTGTAGATAAATGTGAACATTGACAGTATCCAGAAAGTCTTGCAGAACTTTAACATGCGAGTAGAATCTATCAAAGGATCAGACAATGTTGGTGCGGACTTCCTCAGCAGAGTGTGTGAGTAAAGAACATTGACTGTGTGGATGAACTGTGAACAGTGACAATACCCAGATAGACTTGCGGATAGAAGAACATTGACTCTGTGTGAATGAACTGAGCTCAATGACAGTATTCAGAAAGTCTGAAATAAGTTTTAATTCTGAACTTTGTTTGTGCATTACGTTTCAACGTTGTTGAAAGAAATTGGGTAAATTTCTTCTTGAGTGGGGGGTTATGTTACGTTGAAACGCGAATGGTAGTACGTCGGAAGCGCGCACGATAGATCTAATCGTTTCGTTTTGCAAAGTATTCAATAATGGAGTTTATTTACCTTTGATTTGAGTTTGCATTGTTGTTAGGAGAGGCTTTGTATAACGTTGATAATTTGCGAAGTTTCTGGATCTGCGTGTTTACTCTCGATAGAAATTTCCCGATACATGTCGAAGCAAGAGAAGGTTCCGGGTATGTTTAGAACAATGTATGACGTAAGTCAGCGATGACGATCTTTAATTCTGATTGGTTGTAATGCGTCATTTTCTAGAACAAACTGAGGTCTTCTCGAGTTGAGAGAAAAATTATATATTCGATGCTCCGTGTGTTGTTGTGAATAGATTGTTGTTGATAGTGAAGTTGGAAAGTAAATTTGAGAGTGGAAAGGCGATTGAGCGATTGTATGCAGTTGTTGATGTGTGCTGAATAAAAGTGGAAAACTTCATACGTCGACTTTGTGACTTGTATGCTGCTTGAGCGGGTTGCGTGAATAAACGAATCTGAGTTACACACGCCTATCAGGAATTCAAGCATCGGGGCTGATTCAGATACTGATAGAAAAACACCAACATCGAACTGAGTGTAACAATGTGTGTCTGTAATAATGTTTGTTGCACGTCAGCGTGTTCGCCGCGCATTGAATTCGAAATCATTCGAAGTAGAGCGCGCATTAGCATCCGGTATTATTATTATTATTATTATTATTATTATTATTATTATTATTATTATTATTATTATTATTATTATTATTATTATTATTATCTTTCATAGACTTAAGGCTCAACTGTACGGTTTGACTATATACATAACTGTGTTCATGCTTTTATTGATTGTGGGTTCCTTTTTTTTATGAATACAATTTAGCACTCTGGCATGCTGCAATAGTTTTGTTTTATGATTCAGTCACTAACAGCACAAACTTGAATATCATAAAAAGGCCTCATGTTTGCAAGAGTTTTAAAAAAAGGAGAATTCGAACTGTTTTTATTCACCATTTCCATGTAAATTGTAAGATCTATATCACAATGTTGACGAAAAACAAATGTGCAAAAATACCAGCATTATTTCAGGAAGTAATTTTCCTACACATTACACAGTAATTTTGTTGACAAATATGTTCGGGATTCATCAGAAACACGCCGACACAGTCGAGAATTATCGTCTGTATTTACATGTTGCTATGTGGTCTTTTTACCTCCCTTGACCTGCTCCGCAACGCAGCCGCTTGACGGCGCTGCTCTTAAAACGTCTTCACTTTTTATGTAGGAAAAGCCTCGGATGATTCTTCTTTGTATACCCATATTCTTTGATGTAACGGAAAACGCCTATAAGCTACCCGGCGGAGCGAAAGCTTATGCAGCCTGCATTTCTTTTCACTGCCGTTCCGATAAGATTCAATCTCTTCCAACAAATTGATACCTATTTAATTTAGCCGAGCGTTGGCATCTGCAGGCATGCATCCATATAACATAGTTCATTCCATCTCAGGCCTCATCTAATTAGCGTACAGACCATGAAAGATAAACTTCAACTTCCCCATTGGGTATGTATCGTCCATCCTTCATTTGTGCGTGAAATAATTTTGAATACCTTCTCCTTCACGCCCTCCCCCTCTCCTCCCTTTCCCACACTTATTCTTCCTTCCTTTCTTCATTCCTGCCTACAGCCTTTGGTTTTCCTATTTCGTCCCCCCTTTCCGTTTTGTCTTGGTTTTTCTATTTGGTAGTGGACGCACAGTTGCAAAATCACACACACATAGCATCCATGTGGAACGATCATTATTTTTCTCTTTCGATTTTCTTTTACGTCGCGACGAACGACAGTAGATGTGTAGCCGAGCGGAGGTATTTGACTCCCGTCTCTCGGCCACGACCTTGAGAACATTGCTCAACCCGAGCTGTTATTTTCATTTTATCCCTCAAAAGAGGGACATCAAAATATTTGCCCTGAAAGGCGGTGAATCGTGGTTGGCAGTAAACCGGGTTGCCGGCTACTAGTGCCACGACACTTCAACACATGTCGCTGCCACCGACCTGCATAAAATGCCTGCAGACAATGTAGTCCCGCTCACCACCAAAAGCAGAAGGCGAATGGTCAACCGGGAAGAACAAATGTGTCGCCTTGTCCTGCATAACCCAATAACATCCCCCAAAGGATTCTGCAGAGCAGGAGCCATTCAAAACTAGTCTAACCAAGAAATTCAAGGTAGACAACTTTTCTCCCAAGCCTCAACCAGTCGCCTCCCTTTCAAGGCTGCAAGGCGGTGAAGCGTGGTTGTGGTGGACAGCCGGGGAGAACAAATGTCGGCAGGCATTTAATGCAGGTCGGTGGCAGCGAGTTGTGTTGAAGTGTCGTGGCACTAGTAGCCGGCAACCAGTTTACTACCAACAACGCTACCCCGCCTTGCAGGGCAAATATTTTGATGTCCCTCTTATGAGAGATCAAATGAAAATAACAGCTCGGGTTGGGTCGTGTTCGCAAGGTTGGTGGCCGAGAGACGGGAGTCAATTACTGCGCTCGGCTACAGATGGATTTCAAATTATTCCCTTCTTGTTTAGCTTAAATTATCTTTCTTCTTCTTCTTCTTCTTCTTCTTCTTCTTCTTCTTCTTCTTCTTCTTCTTCTTCTTCTTCTTCTTCTTCTTCTTCTTCTTCTTCTTCTTCTTCTTCTTCTTCTTCTTCTTCTTTTTCCTCCTCCTCCTCTCTCATGCTACTGAGCATCAATTTGTAAGAACCAACCAACCAGCCAACCAACCAACCAGATCAACCAACCAGCCAACCAACCAGCCAACCAACCAACCAGCCATCTAACCAACCAGCCAACCAATCATCTTTTTCGTTAAATACCCAAAACTTTTAACATGGCAAAAAAAAAAAAAAAAAAAAAAAAAAAAAACGCAAACAAAACATGACAAGATGTCTTTATCATTGGCACATTTACTCATCAAACACACAAACACCTTTGAACGCATACAGACAACTAAAAGTATGGATTAGAATAACTTCTATATCGCGAGCTGTCACATTACATTACAACATCATAATATGCGAATATGCTGAAAGAAAATATAACAATGGAAGAAATGAACATGTACACACAGAACACACTGCAGAGGAATACAACAGCAAATGTTAATACTGTACACTATCTTGTGGTACGATGCTTTAGTTTGTAATATTGTATACGTGCCACTATTTCTGTTTGGTTCAGTATGAATATTAACATCATAAGAATAGTACTTATTTATTTATTTATTTATTAATGTATTTATTTATTTATTTATTTATTTATTTATTTCATCGTTAGTATGTAGCGGTTGTCCAGCTCAAGAGCTGCTCAAGGCGCTGGCTGATACAGGATCTAACTCAGGCCGCCCCAGGCGCGCACTTTCAGCCTTCGGGCGCATAGTCTGACACCCAGACCACTGAGCACAATGCTGCACGACCGGGGATGGGGAGCAGGGACCTAGTGCGTGCTGAGTGTTTTTGAGTAGCCGCCATGAACCCGTCTAGGACATGAGTGTTAGGATCTTTAAAGTCAGTGCCATGGAATCCGTGCGTTCACGGACTAGATAACGGTCCATACTCTCATCCATAAACTAATCAGGTTCTGTATATATTCTAAAAATAGATTCAGATTACTCATTCACTTTTTTATTTTTGTATCAGTTGAGGTCTTTTTTTTTTAAGGTTTACAGTAGACAGGATGGTCATATGTTTAAAGTAGACAGTATGGTAATATGAGAGTTATCAATCCACATTATTGAAGTTAAAAACTCTCCAATAAGCGTCCTAGCACCTTAAGAAATCATGTGGGACCCTAGTAGCATCATGTCATGCCGAGGACTTCACCAACGTAAGCCATGCATATTCCAACGTCACAAATATCAGACACAGAAAGTATATACACGTATAAACAAATAGTAATCTCTTAGCATGAGTTACACATTGTATTTATTTATTTATTTATTTATTTATTTATTTATTTATTTATTTATTTATTTATTTATTTTAAATTTAATCTCGAACTTAAGACGCACTCAGTGCATTTCTATCTCAAAACACATTTGATACAAGCACTGAGGAACGACTTGATAGTACTAATCAGCAAAAACAAATCTAATATTCAATTAAAAACACGGGCGTCTCGCAGCAATATTGCTTGTTTACTTCGTGGTCCTGTACCTTAAAACACTGAAGGTAGCATATAGGTAAGTCAGAAATGGTACAGACGCCTGAAAGTACAAGCGCGTGCCGCGCAAATGCTGTGACTGAAAGCTAGATATTCTAAAAGCTAGATATTCTAAAAGCTAGATATTCTACACTAAACTTAACTACTCTTTCTACTGAACACATCCAACACCTAAAGCTGGAAATACGTTAGAAGCTATTCGGAGTACTTTCTTGTAGACGATGTGGATAAAATATGGTATTAGTTTGTGGTGAGGTTGTTGAGGCAAAGATGAAAAGACGATGACATGATGATGATGATGATGATGATGATGATGATGATGATGATGATGATGATGATGATGATGCTGACGACGACGACGATGATGATGATGATGATGACTATGATGATGAAGTAGAAGAAGGAGAAGAAGGAAAAGAAGAAGAAGAAGAAGAAGCTGACGATGATGATGATGATGATGATGATGATGATGATGATGATGATGATGATGATGATGATGATGATGATGACGACGACGACGACGATGATGATGATGATGATGACGACGACGACGACGACGATGATGATGATGATGATGATGATGATGATGATGATGATGATGATGATGATGATGATGATGATGATAATGTTGATGAAGAAGGAGAAGAAGAAGAAGAAGAAGAAGAAGAAGATGATGATGATGATGATGATGATGATGATGATGATGATGATGATGATGATGATGATGATGATGATGATGATGAGAACGATTACGAAGAAGATGGCGACAACACCGCTGACGGTTATAAAGTACGGCTTGGTAGTGTAGTCTCTTAATACCTACCAACTGTGTTGGTCCGTAGGTCAATATAAAGTTCATTGTTGTAGTATCGTAAACCTATTACAGACACAAAACTTCATCTTTCTCCTCACATTTAGCATTGTACCCTTCGTGTACAAAAGACGGATCTCACTGTAATGTTACCCACTTACAACGAACTCGCTTATAGCACATTTCGCTTATC
Source organism: Oncomelania hupensis (assembly GCA_036898135.1). Classification (NCBI taxonomy): domain Eukaryota; kingdom Metazoa; phylum Mollusca; class Gastropoda; order Littorinimorpha; family Pomatiopsidae; genus Oncomelania; species Oncomelania hupensis. Next base: position 51,108,668 of record CM072527.1, read on the forward strand.
ATCTCAGCCACAGTGTGAATTCATCACCACCTCCTCCCAGCATGTGATACAGAATCACTCATTAAAAGAAGTCAATTTGTTTCAAACACAACATAGTTTTCAAGCACGGGGCAAAGAGTGATAAGCTATAGAGGCTGTTAGTTGAGCTGTACGATGGCTGTTACAGTACTAGGGTGCTTGGTCGAAGTCTGTTGTTCATGGGCCATAACGCGAGAGCCACTCCAGCAACTGTTGTTGTTGGTCTGGTTTTGCCGAGGTCACCATGGGAAGTAATCATTTCATTTACCGAATCATATCCAGTTCAAACCCATGCTACACCTATTCGTTAACTAGTAAACATAGTCCTTTTGAGAACTTACACTATGAATAATCTGTTCGAAAAACTGCATCAAGCCTGCAGCTTTCCTGTATAATGTAAAGACCCAATTTTTAAAAAGTCTGTCTTTTTAAGGGCCACATCTATTACACTTTATTAATTTTAAAAATCTGTTTCCATCATACTCTATCCATTGTTTCGAATGATCGCCATAATTTTTAGACCTGGTCACTGTTGTCAACAGTCTTTTTTTCTTCCATCTCAGATCAGCTGTTTGTAAAAGGTGTCGTTCCAATTCAGGCGTTACCTTGGGTCTTGATAGTTCACACATGTACCTGAAACAGACGAAAATAATGACCAGGGTAATTCATGACCAGTATTATTCGTAATGCTAATTCCGTTGTGCCTATCCTATCTTATCCTGTCCCGTAACCGTGAGGTCGTAGGGGCACCATAGATGATCGTTTAACCAGCATACTCCATCTTTCTCTGTCCTCAGCAGCCCTGATGGCTTCGCTCAGTGTCAAACCAGTCCATTCTCGAATGTTGTCATCCCACCTCTTTTTTGGTCTCCCTCTTCTTCTACCTCCTTGCACTGTGCCTTGCAGAATAATCTTTGCAAGGCCTGATGATCTGGTGACGTGGCTATACCATCAGAGTTTCCGTTTCTTCACCACTGAGCAGGTCATCGTGTTGTCCAATGGCTTGTGTGATGGTCTGTCGGACTTCGTCGTTGGTGATGTGTTGGGTATAGGAAATGCCCAGAAGTCTTCTGTAGCACCTCATCTCCATGCTTTGTATTCTTCGTTGGAGATCTGCTGTGAGGGTCCATGCTTCGCAAGCATATAGGAAGATGGAGATGACAAGGGAGCGCAGCAGTCTTACTTTGGAATAGTCTAATTCTGTTGTGACTATGGAGATTACAATAGTACGAGCGTTGTGGCCGAGTGGTCTAAGACGGGACTAACTTGCCTTGTCCACAGGCCAGAAACCAATGGTGCCTGACAGCTGTAGGATCAGTCCAGCATCTGGACGTTATGTTTCTCTGAATATTATTGACTTTCGTCTCGGGGGTTTTTCTCCGGGTGCTCCGGTTTGCTCCCCCAGCACAATTTCAAAAACACAACTAATATTAGGTAGGTTGGGGTCGGGCGCGCCACAGGCTGCGACTACGCCTTCCGCAGGAGAGGCGGCCGATAAACAGGGATAATAAAGTGTCCAAAATGCCCCCAATGCTCATGTGTCTGGGGACTGAAATTTTACTCCAAAATATTTTTTTTAAAACAAAAACACTAGGTTTAAACCTATGCTTTAACGCTGACAGTATGAACTATTTATGTCATGTTGTTTATCGTTAAATAGCACACTGGCAGCTCAAGAGCTGCTCAAGGCGCGCGCGGTCCATACATGATCTAACTCAAGCCACTGAGGCGCCCACGTTCATCAACAGGCGAATGGCCTGACACCACAGACAGCTGAGTACAGCCCTGGGCTACTGGAGCAGTGGGAGGGTCTGGCACTCACCCGCTTAGAACATAAGCGTTAGGATCTTTGAAGTCCGGGGATAGATTTTTAAAAAATCTAGTATAGATGTATTGGGGTAGTAAAACCAATGCTTAACATCGTCTTCAAAATTTGGTGTATTTGGATTCAAGATGTTGGCTATAATTTGTTGTTCCCGTTAAAACATGACTTACGACCAATGCACAATGGTCAAGACAGAAAAGGCGAATTGTGACTTGTAATTTTCTGTATTTGAATTCGGACAATACATAAAATGATACTAATACAGGCAAACCACGACAGAAGACGATGATCTGAATGGCCCTCTAAATGTCCTCAGTAGAAATGAAATACAATTATTGCGATAATTGTGCCTTAAAAGGTCAAAAAGCTCAGCAACATGACCATCATGCTGCAATAGCAGGCAGAAAAAAGTGTTCAATAATTTGGCGGCTCAGGTAAAAACCAAATCAAAATTGTTCAAGTGATTGGGTGTTCGCTGCCACCTTGACTAAGCTTGGCAATACAAGGCATATAGCATATCTCGGCCAGATCTTGCGATTGATAGATGCCTCAT
>CM072527.1:51111563-51159063 GCA_036898135.1 Oncomelania hupensis
ACAGCGGACTGACAAGATACACAAAGAGGTCTAAATGCACGCGCACAGGGCTCCTCCCACCCTCTCCACACAAACATACACACACACGCAGGGCGCCTCCCACCCTCTCCACACAAACATACACACACACGCAGGGCGCCTCCCACCCTCTCCACACAAACATTTACACGCACGCAGGGCGCCTCCCACCCTCTCCACACAAACATACACACACACACGCAGGGCGCCTCCCACCCTCTCCACACAAACATACACACACACGCAAGGCTCCTCCCACCCTCTCCACACAAACATACACACACACGCAGGGCGCCTCCCACCCTCTCCACACAAACATACACACGCACGCAGGGCGCCTCCCACCCTCTCCACACAAACATACACACGCACGCAGGGCGCCTCCCACCCTCTCCATACAAACATACACACGCACACAATCCCTCGTAGAATACACACGTACCATGCACAATTTCTTCACTTAAATCGAGATAGAATGAAGTCTAAATTGAAAGATGCATGGTTCTAAAAGTGAGCCTTGCGGGACACCTCATGCACGATTAATGTTTTATAGCTCTTGCATAGGTCCTGAGTTCGTCCAGTGCATTTAGCAAGTCCCAAACACATTGTTGATGTAGTAAGAACGCTATATTTATGCACTACTCATTCACTATAAAGAAAACAGATCAAACATGGGAAATAAATGAATTGTTGAAAAACTTAACCGTGTGGGACATCAAACAAAGAGACCACAGGATATTGACCTTTTCCGTCATTACAGCGGTTAATGACAAAAGCGGATCAACAGGTCACTGGGTCACAGACTTCGGTTCGCGTGGGTTGTCCACATTAGCAACTTAGCAGTAGCAATTAACCCTATTCTCCCCAAGAACTGAATATGTAATGGACGAAAACAAAATAGAATACAAACATCATTATAAATTATCAACAAAACACATACATATAAAATGCCTACATTGCTAAATAATAACATCAGTATAGGAAGCCCTAGTGACCACCTGGCAGAAAGCGTCCAATATTTCCAAGCTGATCCAACAGACCTCATACACAAATAAGGAGTCTTGTACCGGAAGAGTTATGAAGAAAAAAGGTAGGTTACTGGTCTAGCAAAGAAGAAGATAGTATAGCAGATTGATAGAACAGAACAGGAATGAGAAAGAGCAAATGAGAAAGACAGCGACAGTGGGAATTTAAAGCACTAAATTTCCAGAAAGTGGGGATACTATTTATACTGAAACTCCCGGCACCCCAACGGGTGTTAAAGAAAGAATGGAAATATAAAAAATATGAAAAGAAAGACAGAAATACAGACTGAAAAGCACACAAGAAAAGAAGAGACGAAAGGAAAGAAACTCACAAGAAAGTTGTACGATGCTATAGAGATTGATGGTATTGTTTGTGAGGCAGCTGGTCGTCAATGGGTTAGGACTAAAAAGAGCGATCCCTTCAGCAGCTGCGTGATTGCATGCCCTAATTATAACGTGGAAACCAGTGTCTGAGGATCAAAACACAAACCAAAGTGCTGGCGTTATGTTTCTACGCCTACTGGGTCAACAAGCTCACTATTTTTTGTTTGGAATACAAACCCATCTTCGTAAGACGAGGATGGTGCTGGCGGTGGTTATGGTGTAGCAGGGATGGTGGTGGTCTTGGTGGTGGTGGTGCTGCTGCTGCTCCTGCTGTTGCTGCTGATGATGATAGGGAGGAGGAGAAGGAAAAGGATGTGGTGTATCAAGTGGTACGTTATACAGATTCCGTCAAATAATATCCTAATATAGATGTAGACAAAACTGGTCCAATAAGTACTTAGCCTACAAAAGAAAAACTAAAATTTTGAAAAAGTGGCGATTTATTTTTCAATATACAGTAGTCTCCTTTTAGTTCGATACACTTGACCCAGCGATGCTCCAACTTGTTTAACCCGTCTGAAAAATACGTTTATTTTTTAGGTCTGCAAAGTAGGCCTCCGTGGCGGCGATGACCTCATTCGACTCAAATTTCTGCCCGGCGAGTGACTTTTTCAAGTTTGGAAACAAAAAGAAGTCGCACGGGGCCAAATCTGGAGAATACGGTGGATGGGGCAGCAGTTCGTAGCCCAATTCGACCAATGTGGCCGTGGCGAGGGCGGAGGTGTGAGCCGGCGCGTTTTCTAAAATCCGCGGACACGCCCGCTTCCACACGCGGTCAAAATAAAACAAAGAGTCCTATCCGGCTGAAATTTCGACAGTAGCCGTCAACGAGAATGTTCTACACGATAGTAAATTGCTCTTGCGATACTGGCGCCATCGGGCGGTGAGGCTAAGTACTTATCGGACTGCCCTCATAAATATGCACACTTTTTTTTTAGGAGGGCGGCGGAAGAGTGCGCGGGGAGGGAAGGGGGTGTCTGTGCAAATCAGCTGTCAACCACGAGGGTTTAATGCCGATATCTTTCTCAGCGAAAGCATGGCAGCCGTATTGTAGCACCACCCAGATCAGAAGCGGCAACGGCTAACAATCTATTTCTAGTAACGTGTGAGGATTCACTTATAACATTGCATCCTCTGAGAGCTTAACACTTGCCACACTGATTTACAAGAAAACACGATACTTTTAACGTTAATTAGCTAGATTACTTGGGAAGGACTGTCGGTGCACCTGTTCTCCCTGCGATATGGTCAATTTCGTGATCAAACTGTAAGATCTCTAAACGCCGCATCCTCCTCCCACCGCTGATCCCCCTGCCGTGCGCACGCCCTGCTCCTCCCTACTTACATCTAGATACTACAGCGACTGTTATAATCCAGAATGATTTTGTGATCACTTTAGACTAGTCATTTCTGTCTTACTATTATCTATCTGTTTATGCATTTCAGTATGCAATGGAATACCATGTAATGATGCTCTCACTGTGAGAGGAAGTGTGGGTGTGTGTGTGTGTGTGTGTGTGTGTGTGTGTGTGTGTGTGTGTGTGTGTGTGTGTGTGTGTGTGTGTGTGTGTGTGTGTGAAGTATTAGTACAGGCGATGACTGGGTGCGAGCCTTTGGGTATGTTTGTGAGAGTGTGTGTATTTGTGTATGTAGGTATGTGTGTATGCGTGCGTGTGTGTAAAAGAGAGAGAGAGAGAGAGAGAGAGAGAGAGAGAGAGAGAGAGAGAGAGAGAGAGAGAGAGAGAGAGAGAGAGAGAACAAGAGAGAGAGATGCTGTTAAATATAAAACAATCTGCCATTGTCCAACACCAAATAATATTCCGATTGTTGTATCTATTACATGTCAATTGGCGAAATAAATTCCTGTTATCCTGTTATGGTCCGATCGATGCACATCCAATCTGGTAGAATCGGGCGGTTACCCGGTCTGACATCGTCACAGTTCCTAGTATCTTAGTTGGGCTGGGAGCGACTGGGAGCATTCTGATTGGTAGACGCATTACAAAATTCGACGCATGCGCACAGTGCTATCGTAGTCTTAGTAAGGATTAGAGTTAGGGTTAGGGTTAGAGTTAGGGTTAGGGGTTAGGGTTAGGGTTACGAAGCCTACGAAATCGTGAAAAGCCGGCCCGACTTGACCTGGCGCATGCGCTAAGGCGCCCGGTTAAAGTAAGACACCCGAAACTGTGAGGACGCGACACCGGTGTGACATCGTCAAAGTTCCTAGTATCTTATTTGGGCTGGAAGCGACTGGGAGCATTCTGATTGGTCGACGAATTACAAAATTCGACGCATGCGCACCGTGCTATCGTAATCTTAGTAAGGATTAGGGTTAGGTTTAGGGTTTAGGGTTACGAAGCCTAAGAATATCGTGTAAAAGCCGGCCCGACATGACCTGGCGCATGCGCAAAGGCGCCCGGCTAAAGTAAGGGACCCGGATCTTTGACGATGTTACACCGGGGGATGAATTTGGATATCCCGTCCGAGCTAAACTGTTGGGCTCAAAGCGGGAGACGCTATGATAACCCGCTTCGTACTTGATTATGCATGGATATGGCCCGATCACGTGGCGGCTTAGCTCGCAGAAATAGCCATCTTTTGAACTTCAATAATAGTATTGGATGCAGTCAATCTAAAAATTTCAAATATAAAAATTCGAATTTCCTTCCCGTCTTCTAATAGCGATCTCCCTGCCTTTAAACCACATGTTTCAGTGATCGATGCCTTTCTTGTGTGTGTGTGAGTGTGACAGTGGGTGAAACATGTGAGTGACTATGTCGGTACAGATCGCCGCTCTTTGAGGCTGATTAATAATTTGGAGAAAGCGCGTATATTTAGTAGTAGTAGTAGTAGTAGTAGTAGTAGTTAGTAGTAGTAGTAGTAGTAGTAGTAGTAGTAGTAGTAGTAGTAGTAGTAGTAGTAGTAGTAAGAAGAAGAAAGAAGAAGAGAAGAAGAAGAAGAAGAAGAAGAAGAAGAAGAAGAAGAAGAAGAAGAAGAAGAAGAAGAAGAAGAAGAAGAAGAAGAAGATGAAGAATAACGGATTTTTATATAGCGTACTCCAGCCTATGACCAGACTCACCACGCTTTACATAGTCATTACATAAAAATACATGCACTCGATCAAACATCGCTTTTGCTACGATACACCAAAGACGGAACAGTAAAGGTAAAAACTATTTACAACTATGTACACAAATGACAAAAAAGACAGAAATAGAATAGCAAAAAGCTACTACTACTAGTAGTAGTAGTAGTAGTAGTAGTAGTAGTAGTAGTAGTAGTAGTAGTAGTAGTAGTAGTAGTTGTTGTTGTTGTTGTAGTAAATAGAAAACACGCGCAATGTTGGTTTTAGGCTCATCGCAGGACCAATAAAGAAAGAAAGGTGTTTTGAATTATAAAGTCATAACACCTGTAGCTGAGACCAGAGAATGAGGAAGCAAGATACAAATGTAGGTCGTAGTTCATAATTTAACCTAATATAGTATTAGTTGCATGCAATAATTTGTTTAAGACTATTCGTTGTATTCACACTTTTCTGCTATCCTATGCACCAACGGGAATCCCCTCTATGAAAAATACTTCCGGTTTTTTTTCTCCGCGTGTTTTAGTGAGTTATTTCCAAATATTCAAGAATAATAACATGTGTCACTGGCCACCTGTATCGTACCCTCACATATTTTTATTTTTTTTGCTGCAGTTTATTATCCCTTTCTATCGCCAGTGGCGCGCCTAAACCCTACCTACCTAACATTATTTGTGAATTTTTGAAAAATATTCGGAAAAACATAACGCCCAGATGCTGGCTCGAACCCACACCTGTCAAGCGCCATTGGTTTCTGGCTTGTGGACAAGGCAAGTTAGTCCCGCCTTAGCCCACTTGGCCACAACGCTCGCCTAACATAGTCAGTTACTTCGTGTTTTGTGAAGGTTGCGACGGCGAAGCTATGGAAAACTACAAGAGTTTTCAGGTCCTGTTTCACTTTCTGTCGATGATCGACGCACCTCCGAAGTCGCCACAAATACAGGCCTCTACGATTGTTTTTTGCATTCTTTCACTGAGCATGTACTTCCTCCACCGTTTTTATACTTATCCCACTCGTTTTCTGGCTCTAACAATCGTCGTATTCGGCAATTTGCCATATTTAAAAGTCACGCATCAAGCTTTGATAAAAGCAAAACAAGCCAAACCGGAACTTGGTTTCATATAACCTCGTTTTAATTTATAATGGCGATACCCACGAGTTTGTATGAGAGGTGCTGGAAAGTTGTGAATAACGTGTCCAACATTCGTAATTCACTACATCTGTAGCTTCCGCTGAGAATGGTTAGCAATCTTTCGTCACGCCCAATGCATTGCTAAAACGATTTACACACATTTTTACACCTGTGATGGAAATCAAAGGATGATAGATAACCCCAGGTACAGGACGACTTCGTACTTTTAATATCTCGCATCAAAGCTTATTTCTCACAGACGATTTTAAAAAAAAATTAATGTAGAGGTATTTATCATTTTTATTTTGCTTGTTTTCAGTCTGCTCTTTGCTCATTTTTGAAACGGATGTTTATGTACTTTTAAATGTCTATAAAATTGAAGTGATATCTATAAACTTGAAGTGATATCTATAAACTTGAAGTGATATCTATAAACTTGAAGTGATATCTATAAACTTGAAGTGATATCTATAAACTTTTTTCTGTATTTTTTTTTATGGGAATGGGCGTGGGGTGGATGGGAGGGAAACATTTTTTTAACCTTTCGGTCGTGGGGGACCTCCCGTTTTTGTGGGCCAGCTTAATGAGGACAGTGCGCACCTCCTTTCCCTCGCTGCCTTGCAATTCCCAGAACCATGAACCCAGTCACAGCACATGAGTGAACTGTGGCGTGTCTGCGCTTGTTTCAGTATTTGTGTGTCATTTAATGGTTTCCATCCAAGTATTAACAGAGCTCGACATTGCTTCGCGAAACATGTCCAACAAGATTTTGCATATAGGGCTTCCAAAAAGGTTAAATCTGATTATGATCAATATTTGGCTTGTGTTGACTGTGATCCTTTGGGAAATTGTGAAGTGTCAGTGTGTGTGAACACACTTTTAAATGGCTTTGAAATTGATGTGTTACATTTCAATGGTAATAATTGTACATTGATCTTTTAAATGGCTTTGAAACTGGTGTGTTACATTTCAATGGTAATAATTGTACATTGCTCTTTTAAATGGCTTTGAAACTGGTGTGTTACATTTCAATAGTAACAATTGTAAATTGCCCTCTTGGTTCATTTGTTGTGTTAATTTGCTTTATCACTAATATATATTATTAATTATAAAGCGTGTTTTAAATGAAGGAAATTATTTTTATTCTTAAGGCCAACGATAAAAATATATTAAAAATAGAAAAATATAAACTTTTGACCAATGTGCTCAGTGTTTGTATCCGGTATTATTTAGCATCGACTTGCTTTTGAAACCAGACAAAACAAACAACACCAAACAAACAAGCAAACAAACAACGTTAAACAAACACATATGGTGAACCTGTTTAATGTGGAGACATTTCTAATGAATGGGGTGGGGGGGGGGAGTGGGAGGGGGCTGGTAGCTCAGTGGATAGTGAGCCGCAGATCGCGGGTTGGAACCCCGCGTGGTAAGAATGTATCTGACTTAGGTACCGCGTGGTAGGAATGTATCTGACTTAGGTACCGCGTGGTAAGAATGTATCTGACTTAGGTACCGTGTGGTAAGAATGTCTCTGACTTAGGTACCGAGTGGTAAGAATGTATCTGACTTAGGTACCGCGTGGTAAGAATGTATCTGACTTAGGTACCGCGTGGTAAGAACGTATCTGACTTAGGTACCGCGTGGTAAGAATGTATCTGACTAAAATACCGCGTGGTAAGAATGCATCTGACTTAGGTACCGCGTGGTAAGAATGTATCTGACCTAGGTACCGCGTGGTAAGAATGTATCTGACCTAGGTACCGCGTGGTAAGAATGTATCTGACTTAGGTACCGCGTGGTAAGAATGTATCTGACTTAGGTACCGCGTGGTCAGAAGGTATCTGACTTAGGTACCGCGTGGTCAGAATGTATCTGACTTAGGTACCGCGTGGTCAGAATGTATCTGACTTAGGTACCGCGTGGTCAGAATGTATCTGACTTAGGTACCGCGTGGTCAGAATGTATCTGACTTAGGTACCGCGTGGTCAGAATACTTAGGTACCGCGTGGTCAGAATGTATCTGACTTAGGTACCGCGTGGTCAGAATGTATCTGACTTAGGTACCACGTGGTCAGAATGTATCTGACTTAGGTACCGCGTGGTCAGAATGTATCTGACTTAGGTACCGCGTGGTCAGAATGTATCTGACTTAGGTACCGTGTGGTAAGAATTTTCTGACCTAGGTACCGCGTGGTAAGAATGTATCTGACTTAGGTACCGCGTGGTCAGAATGTATCTGACTTAGGTACCAGACATATCCGGACACCGAGAGGTTTTCCGGGCACTCCGATTTCCTCTCTTCATTCAATAATGGTATTGGATGCAGTCAATCTAAACTGTCAAAACTAAAAACACTGATTTCTTATTCAGACTTCTGCAATAGCCTTCTCTTCACATCGCCCCGTTTTGAGTTGGATTGAAAAAAAGGGTGTGATAACATCCTGCTTTATTATTATTATTATTATTATTATTATTATTATTATTATTATTATTATTATTATTATTATTATTATTATTATTATTATTATTATTATTATTATTATTATTAGCCTATTATTATTATTATTATTATTATTATTATTATTATTATTATTATTATTATTATTATTATTATTATTATTATTATTATTATTATTGTTGTTGTTGTTATTGGTTACTTCCTGTATTCTATCTAGATTAGATTATTGCAATTCCCTTCTCATTGGCTGTCCAGATTCTATCCTCTCTCTGCTTCAAAAAGTTCAGAACTCTGCTGCCCGTCTTATCTTTAAAGTAAATCATCGCCAACCCTCCACACCTCTACTTGTTAAGCTACACTTGCTTCCTGTCACGGAACGTGTTAAGTATAAAACTGCCTGTATCTGCTACAATATTGTCATCGGTTCTGCTCCTTCTTATCTATCTGACCTTGTCTCCCTTTACACTCCATCTCGTTCCCTTCGCTCATCCACTGACTGTCGTCTTCTCCGTCAGGGCCGTTACAAAAGAAAATCTCATGGTTTCCGCTCTTTTGCTGTCCACGGCCCTCACCTATGGAATTCTCTCCCCTCTCATGTTAGACATTCTACCTCCTGTGAATCGTTCAAATCTAACGTATCTTTTCTCAAAAGTCTTTCAGCAGTATCTGTAGTTGTAAAAGGGGTTTGGAGGGGTGGGGGGTTAAGTAGTAATTTAGTATGTTTTTGTCATATTGATTTACACAGCAGTAGTATGTACGCGTGAAAGAGTAACTTGTCTTATAATTATAGTATATGTATAGTGTGTATATGTGTTTGCGTAAGAAAGTGTGCGTGTATAGCGCTTAGATCCTTAGGGTAGGCGCTTTATAAATGCTAGTTATTATTATTATTATTATTATTATTATTATTATTATTATTATTATTATTATTATTATTATTATTATTGAAGAAGAAAAGCACATCTCTTCATTTTTGCTGTCAAAACAAACAAAACCTTCAGCCAAACTAGACCGATGCTTCACTTCAATGCAAAACAAAATGGTTACCAGCACAAAGAGCTGCTTACAGCGCTGGCAATAAAAGACAAAAGATCTAACTCCAACCGCCCAAGGCGCAAACTTGCCGCTTCGTAAAACTCTCCGGACAAGTGAGCGATCCTGACCGAACTAAAATTATGGTCGTGATTATTTTATTTTTAGCCTTTCACGTCTCCGACTTGGACCCAGTCGCTTGTCATCACTCTTCCCAAAAAGAGTAACCTTCAGGAGTGTTAAAATTACCGCACTATCAGCTTCATCAGCCACCCCGGCAAAGTCCTCCTGAAAATAATACTCAACAGGTTGAAACCCCAAGCTGAACAAATAATAGCTGGCGAACAAACAGGATTCAGGGCAGGTCGAAGTACCACTGAACAGACTTTTAACCTCAGAATAATCAGCGAGAAATACCTACAGCACCAACAACATCTATATCATGTGCTTGTAGACTTCAAGAAAGCGGTCAAACTGCTGAGGGTGTGCTGGGGGTGGAAGAGAATTCGGTGTGAGGGGGGGAGGTGGGGTAACACACCCGATTCCTACTAAAATCCCAGGCTCTCAAAACTATGGGACCCCCTCCCCCCGCCAAAAAAAAGAAAAGAAAAAAAAGGCTATTTTGAAAAATGGTTATGTACGGCGCCTGCAGGAAAATGTATTAACTTCTAATTTACGACATCAATCGGTGCCACAGCTTAAATGTCAGTCTTCTAAAACTCTAGAACGGGAACAGAAGCTGCTTACCTCCCCTTAATTTTAAAACCGGGTTTGTTTAGGTGCAAATCATCGAAGAAGGGGATGAAGAGGAAAACAATTTGGAATGGGGCGGGGGAGGAAATGGGGGGAGGGAATGTGGTGGGGGAATGTGGGGGGGGAATGTGGGGGGGTTATAAGGTTGAGGAGAGGAAATGGAGTGGGAAGGGCGAAAGGCAGGACTAGAAGAGAATTCTTGCAGTACATTTCTCTTCGTTAGAACATTTTGTTTGCTTATTAGAGTCCCATGTTAATAGAGATATCTTGGAGTTCTGTAATACATTGCACTTACATTTTAAGGTAGACATCTTTCTTTATTATTATTATTATTATTATTATTATTATTATTATTATTATTATTATTATTATTATTATTATTATTATTATTATTATTATTATTATTATTAAATAACATAATCTTTTCAGTTTTAATCTTAAAATGAGGCATCCTCCGATTAACGGTGTATCAAATCCAAAACAGCCACATCTAGGAAATGCTGGACAAAGAAGAAGAAGAAGAAGAAGAAGAAGAAGAAGAAGAAGAAGAAGAAGAAGAAGAAGAAGAAGAAGAAGAAGAAGAAGAAGAAGAAGAAGAAGAAGAAGAAGAAGTTCAAGTTCAAGTTCAAGTTCAAGTTCAAGAATACTTTATTATCTCAACAGAGAAATTATGACATACAATTGCTGATCGGTATGAAACATTAAAACAATACATACATAGATAAAACAAGTACACAGTACACTACATCTATAGTAAATTTCCAGTATGAAATGACATCTCAAACATCATCACAAACATTAAAATCTTATATACAAAAATATTACTAATATTAAAAATATAGAACAACAACAACAACAACAACAACAACAACAACAACAACAACAACAGCAGCAGCAAGGATAAGAAGAAAGAAATAAACACACATACAGAAGCAAGAAAGAGAGAGGGAAGGTACAGTAATTAGTTTGCATCTCCTACTTGATATAAATCTATTCTAAAATGGTGTGATCCGGTGCGAGCAAACATCACGAAGAGGTATGAGCAAGTAAAACGTTATCTGGCTTTTGGACAGGGCAGCACAAACACTGATTGTAAGGATTTATTAGTTAAGCTATTTGTCTGCTTGAAGTCTTGCGCTCTTCCACCACTGTTCCTTGGAGTATCAGAGACTAGATAACGTCACGGGTGCTGACGGCACGAGTATAGACCTTTTTGTTGTTTAAAATAATAACATCGTGTGTAAAACAACGCTTGCAGCTTTACAAGGGCCATTGTTTATTTATTTCTTTATTCATTTTTGGGTAACTCCAGTGGACTTTTTTCCCTTCAGTCACCTCTCTTCTCTTTCTCACTCAAATCTGCAGTTTTTGGTCAGTCATTGCTTCTCATTTTCCCACTCAACCCTGATAGCTTTTCCCACTCAACCCTGATAGCTTTATCCCACTCAACCCTGATAGCTTTTCCCACTCAACCCTGATAGCTTTTTCCCACTCAACCCTGATAGCTTTTCCCACTCAACCCTGATAGCTTTTTCCCACTCAACCCTGATAGCTTTTCCCCACTCAACCCTGATAGCTTTTTCACATTCAACCCTGATAGCTTTTTCACACTCAACCCTGAAAGCTTCTTCACACTCAACCCTGATAGCTTTTTCACACTCAACCCTGATAGCTTTTTCCCACTCAACCCTGATAGCTTTTTCCCACTCAACCCTGATAGCTTTTTCCCACTCAACCCTGATAGCTTTTTCACACTCAACCCTGATAGCTTTTTCACACTCAACCCTGAAAGCTTCTTCACACTCAACCCTGATAGCTTTTTCACACTCAACCCTGAAAGCTTTTTCACACTCAACCCTGATAGCTTTTTCACACACAACCCCTTCTCTTTTTCTCGCTTAAATCTGTTCTGTTTTCTACTCAAGTCTGTTCTGTTTTCTACTCAAGTCTGTTCTGTTTTCTACTCAAGTCTGTTCTGTTTTCTACTCAAGTCTATTCTGTTTTCTACTCAAGTCTGTTCTGTTTTCTACTCAAATCTGTTCTGTTTTCTACTCAAATCTGTTCTTTTTTTGTTGTCCACTCAAATTTGTTCTGTTTTCTTTTCAAATCTGTTTTTGTGTGTGTGTGTGTGTCCACTCATATCTGTCCTGTTTTCTACTCGAGTCTTTTTTTTTTTGGTCCACTCAAATCTGTTCTGTTTTCTACTCAAGTCTGTTTTGTGTGTGTGTGTGTGTCCACTCAAATCTGTTCTGTTTTCTACTCAAGTCTGTTTTGTGCTTTTTTCACTCAAATCTGTTCTGTTTTCTACTCAAGTCTGTTCTTTTTTGTGTGTCCACTCAAATTTGCTCTTTTTTCTCCACTTAAATCTGCTCTTTTTCTTACTTAAACATGCTCTTCTTTCTTTTTTCCCTCACTCAAATCTGCTATTTTCCCAACTTATGCCTGCTCTTATTCTCATTAATATCATGCTCTTCTTTATTTTTTTTTTTTCTCACTCAAATCTGCCCTTTTACTTACTCCTGTCTGCTCTTTTTCTTACTCCAGGTCCTGTCTGCTCTTTTTCTAACTCATGCCCGCTCTAATTTTCGCTCACCAGTTCCCCTTTTCTCACTCATCTCTGCTTCTAGTTGATAACTGACGATATCTTACCTATGGCTAGGTTTCACACAATCGTGTGTGAACACACATTTCAGTTTCATTTTCCGCTTTAAAAGTGATTACAATAACACACTAAGGAAGAATTCTGGTTGACCAATAACTTTGACTTTAGTCACTTGTCACCCCTGGAATTGTTCCAAGCCTAGGCTCCAACCATTTCTCCCTCTCCTGCCTCATTCTTCTCCTAGATTCTCCTCCTCTTCCCCTTTCAATCTTTGTCTATTTGTTTGTTTCTTTTTGTAATCTAATACCTCTCAGTATTCTCACGAATGCACATGTCACGTCACCCGAATGGGATCAGTGACTTCAGCTCAACAGCGAGCACATGTCACGTCACCCGTATGGGATCAGTGACTTCAGCTCAACAGCGAGTTCCGGGATAACAACTCAAACTAACAAAACTAACACAAATGCCAGATGAACATTTATACTCTTTTATTTAACGCAAACATACAGGAGAATGGGAAATATAACCCAACCCCAACCCTTATCCGGACCCACAACCCCAATAATTAACAAACAATTACCTCCCTTCTCTAATCCGCGACCCCTGATAATGTACACAAGATGCAAACACAACCAAGATATAACAATATGAAGATAAAGCTAAAATAGCACAACTGATGGCTTAAGTGTACAGTCACCAAGACTTGAAGAAATGTATTTAATTAAATTGTCTGAAATTGATACTTCAAGTGCTCATTGTCTCTTCACCACTGATTTTCAGAAAATCACCAAACGATATAACTATCACAAAATATAATACAGAGACACTGCTTGAAAATTCACTGGATATTTAGTATGTTTTATTTGCGTGTAATGTGTGTATGTATGACTGTGAAGGTGTAATCCTGCGGATGGAGAACCCCAGTGGTAGGTTACTGGACGTAGGGGTCTTGTAGCGCCTAGGCGGCGATGGTCGCGCAAACGTCTCAACACGGCACCCATGCCCACGACGCCAGAATGGGGCAACAGCAGCCAATCACCAGACAGCAAAAGTACATGAAGAACAATAGTAGTAGTAGGCCCAATCTGGTCAACAAAACAAGCCAACTTACTAGGCCACCTCTACAATGTAAACAAAACATGGGAAATAACTCCTTCCGCCGTCTTGACCTGTTTAGTTATACATTACAACAATCATAATTTATAACACTTTTTATGAATATTTATGAATATTATACAAATAAAAATACATATTATAACTCCATTTCTTGTCAACAATCTTGATTCATCCTCTCTCTCATATTTATCACCCCTCTTCCATATCATAATACATGGTCACCCTTCTCTCATCTTTATCACCCCTCTAGCATACTATACTACATCGTCACTCTTTACCTCATTCTTGCAACCACTTCAACAACTTTATAACATTACATATTCAGTCAAGAAAATCATATAAAAAATACTATTTATCAAAATATATCCCTTTCCCCCTCATCCTTCATCATTCATTCAGGTACGCATGCTCAGAGTGTATGGCCACTAAAAGAATTAGAGTACTGGGCACCCACTCACCTTCAGTTCCTTGGTCTGTGAAGTAAAGACACATCAACACCACAATATAACACAACACAACACTGTCTATAGAGAGTAGATGGTTCGTTCGTTCGTTACTGGTCCCGGGCGCGTACTTATGTTTTCCAAACTAGTTCCAGTCATCCGCCAAAAAAGGCCATCACCAAAGTCGAACGAAGCAATCAGAGCTATTGTTAATGATCGTGTACATATCTGACTTTGTGTGAAAAAGAGAGAGAGAGAGAGTGAGTGAGAGAGAGAGAGAGAGAGAGAGAGAGAGGGGAGGGTCAGACTTCGCACGATGTGTGTAGTACATCTCCGTTTGCATAACACATGATAGCCTGATCGTGAGCCTGATTACTCAATTTACACATTCATTTGGATTTTATAAATTTGACACACTGCCTGCATTTTACTAAATTAGATTATAGGGTTGACTTCATTTTCACTATTTGTCCAATTCCACTAAAAGGCCAAATCGTTCACCAAAAACACCCTCCCAAATTTCTTGTTTTTCCACTAAAACGACTGATGGAGATATTCAGTTCGCGCGCATGGGCCTTGTGGAATTATTCGGGGGAAGGGGGAAAGTGAAAGTAACAGTCCCAGATTAGATAAGCTGTCGTCTGCCAAACTTGTAAATGTCAGGTTCATTGATATATACGTCACGGAATCCGCTTACATTGGGCTTTTCCTCAACAGAAAATCTGTTGGTCTCAAGGATCATCGTTTACCTTTACCACGTTTCATGGCAACAGATAATGCTTCTGATGTTGCAGGTTACGTAGAGGAGTGACGAAATGTGACTGAATGACGTATGAGTGCTCTAGTGCATGGTGGAAGAATTGGAATGAAACTTAACAACAGAGGGGAAAAAAGAGCCAAATCTTCAGTTGAAACTGCAATAACTTTGGCCCCGTGTTTGTAGCGACACCTTTCCATCTTCAGTATTGCCAAGAGTGTGTGTAGACGTTAACTTCAAGGTTCATCCATTCCGACAGGATACCAAAATATCATAACTTTGGGCAGGTTTGACGGACCAGAACCCTCAATACAAGTAGCCTTAATAGGGCTCAGCGTTGCTAACATTACCAATGTGAACCGGAGGGGGTGCATCACAGGCCATTCTTATCATGAACGCACACTGAAATCGCATGGAAAACAGCCAAGCAGCCACAAGAAATTACTTTACGGTAAATTGTCGACTACGCTGTGTAACACTAGACTCCATCGCTCTACTCCAGCCGCAAGTAATCGCTGAGGGGGCATGTCTATATCCCCCAGGTCTATGCACATCCCCCCCACCACCTGGTCTTCGTTCATTCATATCCACGTTTCCTCAGACCTTTATTCCCCCGCAATAGGTTTATGACAGATGTGAGGAACATGGACCTAGTATTGAAGGAACTTAGACCTGGTGGAAGGAGGAAGGGGAGAGGGGAGGACACCAGGCTGATCCCCTCGCTGATGTCCCAGTACAAAAAGAAGATAAAAAAAAAAAGAGGAACTGAAATCCAAGATCAAAATCCCAAACACCTGGTTGCAGATAGCGGCAGTCAATAAGAGTGAGGGTGGGGGTTGGGCAAGTCTATACATTTTACATCTTATCGTCTTGTGTGCAGCAGTAAGGTAGATAGTGTGGGACAGTTAGGGCCGTAATTTCTAGGTACAAGATCCCGTTCAAGTCTACCAACAGATAACCAGAACAAGAGCTTTGCCTAAAACGTCCCTTCGACGAACTTGAGAGTACTAGCTAGATAGGTGAACGAAATTTGAAAATGGAAGGAAAGAAAGGAAGAAAATGGTAGAAGATTAGAAACTGAAAAAGAGAAAGAATGAATATGAATCGGGATGGAGCGGAGAAGGGGGGGGGGGTAAGGGTGAACCGAAGAAAGAACAGAAAAAAGAATAGAATATTTATCTGTCCCCATTTTTGAGGCAACACCTGCCCTTCTGGTCACCCGATTCTGATTGTTTTGGTCTTCTCTCTCTCTCTCTCTCTCTCTCTCTCTCTCTCTCTCTCTCTCTCTCTCTCTCCCTCTCTCTCTCTTTCTGTCCCCCCTCTCTCTCTCTCCCTCCCTCTCTCTCTCTCTCTCTCTCTCTCTCTCTCTCACTCTTTCTCTCTGTTTCATTTCAAGACTCAAGACACTTTACTTTTTTTTAAGAAGTAAACACACCCACACACACACCCACACACACACACACACTTCTACACTGGTATTTAAATTAAGACATAATCATCTAATGTGCATTAAAACATCAAGAAATTGTACCTCTCTCTCTCTCTCTCTCTCTCTCTCTCTCTCTCTCTCTCTCTCTCTCTCTCTCTCTCTCTCTCTCTCTCTCTCTCTCTCTCTCTCTCTCTCTGATTCATTTCAAGACTCAAGACACTTTACTGCCCAATGATTTCAAAATACGTATGATTTCATTTGGGTGATGCGGTAAAATATTAAATCACTCTGCAAAAGCAAACATCTTTCCACTGAACATTAAGACATAGAATAATCTAACAGAAAAAAAGTTGTTTTAAGAAGTAAACACACACACACACACACACACGCACCCCCCCCCCCCACACACACACACATCTACACTGGTATTTAAATTAAGACATAATCATCTACATCAAGAAATTGTACCTCTCTCTCTCTCTCTCTTTCTCTCTCTCTCTCTCTCTCTCTCTCTCTCTCGGATTTTATTATTTGTTCCCTTTTTAGTCCACCTTAGTTGTGAATACTGTTTCCCTGTCGACCATCTGTGCAGACGTAATTCGCGTCTTTGTATCTCCGTCCACGTTCACTATCAATGCACTGTCAGATCTGTTTATTTGTCCTCTTTTAGAAACGCTCTTGTTCTTGCCGTCCAACTGCTCAGCTCACCGTTTGTGGATCTAAGATCTGGCGTCGACAGAAATGTTATTTTGACTCTGAATCTATTCAGTTACCTGTAGCCTTCCATTGGGCACAACTCATTCCTTCTACTTCTTTCCATTCTTGCTGAGTCACACTATGGAAGGCCAGAGCACGCAAATTTTACGAGTCTGTTACTGACAAGTATTTGGTAAGAGTGACATCGACTTTTTTTTCTATGCAGCATTGACAACATCTTCGAAAAGGTTTTTATACTTTCCTTTGAGACAACATTTTCGAAAAGTCAAAATTTAAACCCCTATAGAGTTTGTCGAAAAATTAACATTTATGTAACACAATTCTTCAATATATCGTGTTGGCAACATTTGATTATTCTAAGTAAACAGCAGCAACATTTGATTATTCTAAGTAAACAGCAGCAACATTTGATTATTCTAAGTAAGCAGCAGCAACATTTTATTATTCTAAGTAAACAGCAGCAACATTACAAACAAACAGGAAGCGCAAGATTGTTTCAAATCACACTATTGTTTTCCGTTTTTTGAAAACATAATACGCAATTTGTGCAAAGCGAATTTGTAAAACGTCGCTGTGTGCGCGTGTCTCAGTCTGATCATTACACAGATCTGATACAGCGACGGCACCCTGATCCTTCAGGCTTTGTGCGTCTCTGCTTTCCGTGGATCTCTCATACAGGCCTGTTGTTTTTCTACAGTCCATCCATTCTCACCTGCTACCTCCCCATTTCTGTCAAGTTATTGTTCCGTTTTTTTGTTTCCGTCGGATGAGAGAGTCAAAAGCTTCAAAGAAGTCCAGTCGGCAAGATATCCAGTGTGTAAAACCTTTCAGCAGACACTCTTTCACTCTCTCTCCGTCTGTCTGTCTACACTGTCTATTTGTCTGTCCATCTCTCTTTGTTTTTCTCTCTGTTTCTCTTATTGAACTGCAAGTTTCACAAGCACATCTGGATGTGGAAGCAACGGACGGATACAGTAACTAACAAAAAAAAAGAAAATCGACGGAAAAAAATGGTACTAAGCAGACATGTCTTCCTCCAGTTTCTAGTAATTAGTCCGTGCATGGGTAGTCTTCAAGGACATTTTCTGCCCGATCTTAATCTTTTAATCATTTTGTATGTTTGTTTGGGCGCTTTTCTACATCTGTACCTTGGCCTGTTTGTGTGGGGCTGTCTGAATTGACCATCAAAAGCTCCTATCAGTGCTTTGTCTACGGCCTTGGCTAGAAACTCATTAAGGTCGTTGCCTGAAAGAAAGCCAAGCGAAGACCTGGAAACAAGGAGGACGTAAAATGGTAATAACAAGGAACTGTTCTCAGTTATTGCAAAATGTGATATATGTTAAAACACTGCTTATTTATTTATTTGCTTTTTTCAGGTCGGAAAGAGAGAGAGAGAGAGAGAGAGAGAGAGAGAGAGAGAGAGAGAGAGAGAGAGAGAGAGAGAGAGAGAGAGAGAGAGAGAGAGAGAGAGAGAGAGAGAGAGAAGGGGTGATGCAGATTAACAATCAGACACATTCCAGAGACATGTTCAGAGAGGGAGAGAGACGGATAGATGGAGAGTGATATGGACAGATAGATTGAGAGGGAGAGAGACAGACAGATGGAGAGAGAGACAGACAGGTGGAGGGAGAGAGACATATAGATGTAGAGGGAGATGCAGAGAGACATTACATTACATTACATTTCATGATTATTGCTTTAGGTCCAGCGGACTCTTCCGAGCCAAATCAGGACCGGACAACCCCCGATCCGCATAAAAGATCTACTGAAACAACCCTAGTGGTAAAACCGAATGCTCTCCACCAGCCAGTCACTTTACAATAAAGACATCCCACGCAGGGGACGCTGAGGCTTACTCTAATTTATCGAACCCCCGTTTATAAAAACAAAATAGAATGCAAACATCATTATAAATTATCAACAAAACACATACATATAAAATGCCTACATTGCTAAATAATAACATCATAGGAAGACTTAGTGACCACCTGCCAGAAAGCGTCCAATATTGCCAAGCTGATCCAACAGACCTCACACACAAATAAGGAGTCTTGTCCCGGAAGAGTTTTCAAGAAAAAAGGTAGGTGACTGATCGAGCGAAGAAGAAGATAGTATAGCAGATTGATAGAACAGAGCACGAATGAGAAAGAGCAAATGAGAAAGACAGCGACAGTGGGAATTTAAAGCACTAAATTTCCAGAAAGTGGGGATACTATTTATACTGAAACCCCCGGCACCCCAACGGGGGTTGCAGAGAGACAGACAGGTAGAGATGCAGAGAGACGGACAGACGAATATGCAGAGAGACAGACAGGTGGAGAGGGACAAAGACAGATAGATGGAGAGGGAGATGGAGAAAGACAGACAGATGGAAAGGCAGAGAGACAGACAGGTGGAGAGAGAGAGAGAGACAAATATATGTAAAGGGAGATGCAGAGAGAAAGATATATGGAGAGGGAGAGAGACAGATATATGGAAAGGGAGAGAGAACGATAGAGAGGGATAGAGACAGACAGATGGAAAGGGAGAGAGACAGACAGAATGAGACAGACTAGTTGAGAGGGAGAGATACAGATATATGGAGAGGGAGACAGCGGTCGTTACAGATGGAGAGGTAGAGAGACAGATAGATGGAGAGCTAGAGAGACAGATAGATGGAGAGGGAGACAGACAAATAGATGGAGATGGAGATAGATAGATAGATGGAGATGGAAATAGACAAGATAGATGGAGAGTGAGATAGATACATGGAGATGGAGATAGATATATGGAGAGGGAGATAGATAGATGGAGAGGGATATAGATAGATGGAGAGGGAGATAGATAGAAGGAAAGCGAGATAGATGGAGAGGGAGAAATATAGATGGAGAGGGAGATAGACAGAGGGAGAGGGAGATAGATAGCGGGAGAGGGAGATAGATAGAGGGAGATAGATAGATGGAGAGGGAGATAGATAGATGGAGAGGGAGATAGATAGAGGGAGATAGATAGATGGAGAGGGAGATAGATAGATAGAGGGAGATAGATAGAGGGAGAGGAAGATAGATAGAGGGAGATAGATAGATGGAGAGGGAGATAGATAGATGGAGAGGGAGATAGATAGATGGAGAGGGAGATAGATGGAGAGGGAGATAGATAGATGGAGAGGGAGATAGATAGAGGGAGATAGATAGAGGGAGATAGATAGAGGGAGATAGATAGATGGAGATAGATAGGTGGAGAGGGAGATATATAGATGGAGATGGAGATAGACAGATAGATGGAGAGAGACAGATGGAGAGCGAGATAGATAGATGGAGAGGGAGAGGATATTGGTGAATTAACTGACGCAGAAATGGGAAAATTTTATTTTATTACTTTCATAGCCTTAAAAATAAAATAAAAACCACATGACTGCATTACCGACAAGAAGCAAGACCTACCAACCTTCATTACATAAATCAGTTCATGATGAATCTTATCCAAAACATTGAAGGACATCATATCGTATGCCTTTCATGCATCTACTACTACCAGTGTAGGCTTACGTGTATAAGAATGTTTTGTGCTGCCCAGTTCGTTGAAAACGCATTCTTTATGCTTGCGTGTGCGATGTGTAAGGACATGTCCCATCCAGGCACCATCACCCACTGCATTAACATAGATAAAAATACTGATAGCATGGAAAACATAATTCAACATCTTGTGCGATCATCTCTAAAGATATCGACGTTCTCGCCAACAGCAGCTAACCTACACAGTACAAGACGCACACTTGCTTCAATGTCGCGCATAATGTAACGTCATGGATCAACAAACTACACTGAACTAACCAACAGCATCAACAAAACCTAGAAAATCTTGATAGCCTAGAAAACATAATCTAACACAGCTCATGCGATTATCGTAATCATAATTTGAGGAAATGTCAATTCACGCCAAATGCAGCGAACCTACATCGTACAAAGACGCACACTTGCTTCAGTTTCGCTGATAATATAACGCCATAGACTAATATACCAAACATCTTAAACTAACCAAATGCATTAAAAAAACTCTTTATATAAAAATGTTGACAGCCTAAAAGAAACCTAACCTAGCAGCTCCTGTGATTATCACTGGAGAAATTCAAGCTTGCGCCAAAATGGCTGTAGGTGGATAAGACTATCAGTGAGAGATAATTCGGTAAATCGGCCAGACGGATTCGTCGTAGATCGGCCAGATCCTTGCAGTTTGACAGAGGTGAGGAGAGCAAAGGGGTTGAGGGTTGGAGGTGAGCAGGGGAAGGTGACAGTGTGAGCTGTGCGTGTGTGAGTGTGTGCGTGTGTGGGTATGTGTGTGGGTGTGTGTATGTGTGTGTAGGTGTGTGTGTGTGTGTGTACATGCGTGAGTGTGCGTTCATCATCCCCACCATCACCTCCCCCACTAACAACAACTACAACAAGACGGAGAAACAAAGGTGTACATAAATTAAAAGACAAAGACAATATAGACACAAACCAAACAGTCTTTCTTAGAGTTCTGTTGGGAAGTATTGTTTGGTTCTCTTTTTCTGTGTTGTCCGCCTGAAGAAGAGCTGAGCTGGAAATAGCGTCGCCTAGTGTTGTTATTGTCTCTATGTGGCATTGTTGTGGTTTGTGTGTACATTTGTTGGTCATTACGCTAAATGTTGAATGCTAGCAGCCTTGCTTTATTCCATCCATCCTGTGACGGTGGGTCTATTGTTGCTGGGCTCTGCACAATGGAATGCTATTACCCACTCGTCTTTCGTCTGCGGGATCGACTAGTTAAATCGCCCTATGACTAATCTTAATACATTTATATGTTTGGCCCGGTCTGTGTGTGAATATGGCTACAGAGATAGGGAGAAAAGTGTAATAGATTCACTGACACACTAGCTCTCCACGGCTATGAAACATTGGTAGTCCAGCCACTTATAAATAGTAAATATCACACATTTATTTCCTTTACTCTATATCTATTCTCTAATCACTATATTAACTTAAATGTCCAAATCGTAATACACCTAGGATTAACTTAACAGTCCAAGATTCACTTCGAGTAGTTCGTTCTTTGATGGGTCTATTCTGCTACTGTTCTCGATACCTGCTAATGTCTCATCACTGGGCTTTGTTCTGGTGTTGCCTAATGTTCGTTTTCAAAAAGAGTGGACTATCGCTCAGTCCTTATAGATGAGTGTTTTTGCACTTCTTCTGTGTCACTTAACTTTATCGTTGAGGTGCGGTGCTGCGTCCTCCTTCTCTTGTTTGTTCACTACTGGGCTATCTGAGCTCAGTGCTCGAAGCTTCGTTTTCGATTGCAGGCCGAATGTCAGGGTTGACTGTTAGTGGTCTATCTCCTGCCTCGAACCAAGCCTGATCGTCTTCTGAGAGAGATCTTTCCACGTGTGCGTCTGGGGTGAGGTTTTGACAAAGACTGACGTTAACGGTGTGGTCAAGCTAAAGCCCGCGAAATCTCGTGAGCCCCAGCGCCCTCGTGCGGGGATGACGGATATAGGTCACCTGGATTATGTCAGGCCTACCTTAGCGAGAATTTTCCTTACCCCTACTTAGACCAATCATAACTTCTGTCGTCTGCTAGGCATCGACTTTTAGTTACAAAGGCCAAAGCAGGATGAACTTTTAAGGCGAGGAGCCTTACTGCAGAGTCTAAACTAGTCTCTTGTGACACATCCAACAACAACGGTAACATCCGCATCGTTTTTGCACACACCTTGTTCAGAGTTGTTGTGGCGATTGACAGTTTTCGCACGTCCCCTCTCCCCCACCCAACCCCCAGCCCACTCTCATCTTTTGCAGGCTTATCAAAATAGCTGCATTCGCTGAATATTGTTTAAGCGCATGCAAAATGAAGTCACAAGGCATCCCAAAGCGTACAAGACGCACGAGAAAACCACACAGACAAACCACACAGACAAAATAGCTTTGACACATTGAGTTGTAATAAATGTATCTTATCGCTATTATATAGGCCAAAGTATATTTTGAGGACGAACAACCAAAGCAATATCAACATCGGTTCTAAACATCAAGTTCCCATGCGTGTATCAACCTTTTGGGGCGTTCTGATGGTAAATGGTGCTTCAATCGTTTTTGTAAACCTTTTCAAGTTAATTTTAAAATAGTTTGCACCGCACTCATGATGCAACACAACATCATTTCAGAAAAATAAGCGCCTAATAATTAATTTATTTTGCTAAAGTCATCCCATTCAGGACCTCATACGATTCGTAAGCAGGAAAATAAAAGCGAATCATCAAAACAGTTAAAATGTATAAAATAAATAAATGCATACTTTAAGAAAATACAATTTTTAAATACAATAGCATTAAAAATAAACCAACAGCAACTGTTTTATAAGAATAGAAACGGTTAATTAAAAAAAACAAAAAAGATATTTCTCTTATATAGCCGCCCACTTAGATTATAAGCTCTGAGAGCCTTCTCAAAGCGACCTGGCCACTACTATCCGAGTAATCACAAAATAGTTTGCCTGATAGTCAGGATATTCGAACCCACGTCGCCCGAGACGCGCGTACACAAGTCGAGCGCTCTGACGACTGAGACTGAGCTATCCCTGCCGCCCAGATTTAATCATGTTTAAATTCCGACCAAAGCACACGACATCTTCCTCTCTAGACCCAACAGGTTTTTTCCCCTTACCTTTCATCCCCAGCACACACTCACAATGTGGCTAAAATGCCTCCGCTACACACACACGCACACACACACACACATACATATGTACACTTTTACGTCATACTACATTCTTCATCATAAAAGAACCTCTCAGCTGTTACTACATTTATCGCGAAGCTTCGATCGATAGTAAACAAGCAACTCTAGAGAATTCTCCAATAATATCGACCAACGAAAATTATCAACATTATACCAAGCTTCTTCTAACAACAACGCAAAATCAAATCAAAGGTAAATACACTCTGTTATTGAATGCTTTGCAAAACAAAACGATCGGATCTATCGTGCGCCTCTCACAAGTACCCTCATGCGCGTTTTAACGTAACATACACACACACATACATACACGCACAAAAACACACATACATACCCCATTCTAGATCACTGGTACACATGTGTACATGTTGCATATTGTAGGACACGCCAACCCCAGGAATAAATGCTAGTTAATGATGGCTGATGGTAGAAAGTGCTCATGAAAGGTACTTATTAAACATATGTGTTTTGAGTTTTTTTTATAATTATTTGTTAAAGTTGTTAGGCACTGAACTTGTCGAAGAAATATAGGGTGAGAATTCCATGTTGTAGGCCCAAACACAGAGAAAGAAATTCCAAAGGTACTCAATGAATACCGTGGGACAGTGAGAAAAGACGCGCTTGCAGAACACAAATATCGTTCAGGTGTGTATGGACGAAGAAGATCAGAGAGATAAGATGGGAAAGACTCAGAGTGGACAGATAGAATGGAAAGTTTGTATTCGATACGGGCTTTGACTGGCAGCCAGTGCAGTGTTTTGAGCATGTGAGTGTCGCTGACACGGCGAGGCTGACGGAGAACCATGCGCGCAGCACTGTTCTGGATCTTTTGTAACCTCGAAAGCTTGTTGTCAGGCACGCCTGCTAGAAGTGCATTGCAGTAATCTTGCCGAGACAGAATGAATGAGACAGCCAATTCGTTTGAATCATCAACAGACAAGTAGTGACGGATTTTACTGATCCTGCTGAGCTAAAAAGAGAGATTTGCAAAGCTGATTGATCTGGGTTTCTATAGACAAGCAGATGTGTATGTGAACGCCAATGTTGTTTTTTACGGAATCAGAAAATGTTATCTGAATGTCAGACCTATTCCAGCTTAGTTCTAGTGCCGACCAGAGTGAGATCAGTTTTGTCATC
This sequence comes from Oncomelania hupensis, assembly GCA_036898135.1. Taxonomy (NCBI): domain Eukaryota; kingdom Metazoa; phylum Mollusca; class Gastropoda; order Littorinimorpha; family Pomatiopsidae; genus Oncomelania; species Oncomelania hupensis. Next base: position 51,136,390 of record CM072527.1, read on the forward strand.
AGTCATTTTCATTTTATTCGCATGCATCCATTCTGTAACATTCTCAGAGCATTCTTTCATGTTGTCGGCAAGGCTTTGTATAGTAGATAGAGCGAAAGAGTTATGAAGCTGCGTATCGTCAGCAAAGAACTGGTAAGAATGACCGAATATGTTGATTATGGAACCAAGAGGCTGAGTATGCAGTGTGAACAGAACTGGACCCAAGACAGAACCCTTTTGATGGATATTATGAGCTTCTGAGAGATCTGGTGAAGGTCCTTAGATTTTAGATTTTTTTTTAAAGGTAATTCAAAACCATAGATTCTGTAGGATAGGATAGGATAGAATTCAAAAACAATTGTATCGTTATTTATATGTAAAAGACAGCATCGGAGTAAACACTAACTTAATGTTACCAAACAGAATTCTTATGATTTCCTCAATATTTACAGGTCTAGTGTTAATCAAAATAACTGTATTTGATGAACGGGTTTTGTAAGTGCCAATAATCATTAAAATGCGACAAAAAGCTAATAAGGAAACAAATGCACCAAAGCATCGCGAAGACAAAGAAACCTTTCAGACAACGCTTTGAAGAACGAGTAAATCGTACCGTTGTTGCGAAAGGAAGAAGAGGGAACCGAATTATTGACTAGAAGTAAACTAATCATTGGCTGGGAAGTGTTGTGAGAAAAAAAAAGAATTGTGGAATTGAAGCAGGCAGTATAGCACGGCTGTAAGTGCAAGTTGTCAAAAAAGGTGGAGATAAATATTACACGTTGTAGAGAACGGCAGTTGGGTAGAGAGAGGCATAGGCCTAGTGGTATGGAAGGAGTATGAAATAAACTTTATTATGATTGGATGAAATAGTATGATTGATCCAATCAATGACTAGCAGTGAGATGACGTGGTGTTTGAGCGGGAATGTTGTTAGTTTAGGCACTCCTATTCTGTGTTTTGAGGAGGGCAGTGGTGTAATTGTATTACGTAGCAGACACATTGTAGTGGACTTGTTCAACAAGGTTTTCTATCATGGCGGATTAGAAGCATGGTTTGATCGTCCGAACTGCATGTGGTTCTCTCGTATTGCTGCATGAAGCAGCCGCTGAGCTGGGGCTGTCAAGGAAGACAACCCAGATGTTGATGTTGATGCTAATGACGATGATGGAGTGAAGGCTGTTGCTGATGCACTGTATACCGACGTATGGTATGGTGACATCTTGTATGCTGATAATGGATGCTGATGCATGAGGTCGACTGGAAGACAGCGACTACAACTTGTTAATTTTCAGCCAAATCATCATGGTGTGAGTACCTATATATATTTAGAGAAAGTGTGATATACACATCGACACATGTGTGTATAACTTGGATTACAGTCTTGAAGGCTGGTATCACAGATAGTCGGTACTCTGGATTGAAGAAGTGTGATGGTGACATGTGTTGCCAATATTGATCAAGTGAAAGACGATTGACAGAGTGGACTTATGTGATTGACTATGCGGACTGGAGTGATATGAGTATTGTGCATTGTGTCATGGAAGGGGAGATTTCTAAAGTATAATTGAGTGACAGTGCGAAACGAACATTGGAATTATATTGACGTTGGAGGTGATGTTGGAGAAGGGGAGATTATATGTGTTAAACTGATGTGGGGTTGTAAGACAGACAACCGAAGTGTGTAATAGTGGTGATAGTTGGAGGTGAGGAGGTTAAACAATGTTTATAATTAATTTATTTGTGTAATTGTGACTTGGAATGAGTTGTGGTGAAGTGCGGTTGGTGTGAATAATTTTGTAAGTCAAGTGATTGGAAGTGATACGTTCTGACTCCTGGATAATAATTCATGTGCTTAAAGTTAGTTAATATTTAATAGAATAGGGAGAGCGTGGAAATCATATATAAAGGAGTGGTTTTGTTTTGTGAGTGATTGATGAGTGTCTGAGAGCAAAGTAAACAGAGAGAGCATGCACCATACAGAGTAAGTCAGACACACACACTCACTTCGCAAACACAATAGTTATTACATTTCTTTAGCTGTTTAATAATTCCACATATATAAGTATAATTTAAGAAAACCCATGCGTTACATCTGGTGACCCTGACGTGATGGTCGTGGTTCTACTTCGACAAACAGTATGACATGCGATTTATGCAAAGGCACTGGTCATGGATCTTTCAGATGTCCCCTCAGAAATAATCCAGTCAATCCTTGTTTCACCTGTGGGTTAGGGGGTCATGCTAGAAAAGATTGTCCTTTTTTAAAGAGCGACTCACAGAAAACTCAAAGTGCTTCTGTTGGAGTTGCAGAAATTGTCTGCTCTGTTTTGGATTTGGCCAGTGGTCACTTGAAGTTAGAATTAGGATCGGTGAAGGGTGAAAAATGTTCTGTTCTTCGGGATACAGGTGCTACTGTTTGTGGCGTTCGTCAAAGACTAGTTAGTCCACAAGATTATGTAGAAGGTCAGGTTCGTTGCAAAACTTTTGGTGGAGAGATTACCTTCTATAGGTTAGCGCAGGTTCAGGTTTCTACTCCATATTTTTCAGGTTCTTTGCTGTGTGCTGTACTCCCAGACCCTGTTGCGGATCTGATTGTAGGAAACGTTTCAGAAATAAATTTTCCTCACCCTGAGATTGTTGATCATAGTGGACAACACATTGGCGCTGCAGTCAGTACTCGCGCGCAAACAGCGAAACAAGACATACCGCACAAGCCACTGATTCGCGTGTTGTCAGATTTTGGGCTAACTCGCCAGGAACTGATTGATTCTCAGAAAACAGATTCTACTATACATCCTTGTTTTGGCTTAGCTTCATCAGGAGAAAAGAAATCTGTTGGTGCCAATACGTATTCGTTCTATCTGGATTCTGGTGTTCTGTTTCGCTCATATGAAAATTCAACACAAATTCTGCAACAAATTGTTGTCCCACTCAAGCTTCGCTCTGCTGTTCTAGTTACAGCTCATGATCAGTTGCTTGCAGGTCATTGCGGTACACGTCGAACCTTGTCACGTGTCTTATCAAAATTCTTTTGGCCAGGAGTATCGGCTGATGTTGCCAGATACGTTAAGACTTGTGACTTATGTCAGAAATCCGTTTCCAAGGGATCTGCACCTCCAGTTCCATTGTCCGTGGTACCTCAGTCTGGAATTCCCTTTGAAAGAGTGCACATAGACATTGTTGGCCCACTGTCGCCTCCATCTGATGAGGGTCATAGATACATTCTGACAATGGTTGATTTAGCCACGCGCTTTCCAGAGGCTGTTCCTATGAAAACCATTACTTCTGTTGATGTGGCTGAAGCTTTGCTGTCCATTTTTGCTAGATTGGGCTTTCCCAAAGAAGTTTTGTCCGATCAAGGTACTCAATTCAACTCAGACTTGATACATCAATTCCATGTTCTGTGCGGTACTAAGGCTATTAGAACATCTCCTTTTCATCCTCAGGCAAATGGCATTGTAGAGCGTTTCCATAGAACTTTGAAGGCGATGCTCGGAAAGGTCACTCAAACACATCCAAGGGCTTGGCATCGATACCTCCCAGCACTATTGTTTGCATGCCGTGAGTTACCCTCTGAAAGTACAGGTTTTAGTCCTTTTGAACTTGTGTTCGGTCGACAACCCAGAGGGCCGATAGCATTACTTGCAGATTCTTGGGTACATGATCAAGCGCAAACTGATGATGATGCTCGACATTTGTATGCATACGTTTTTGAACTCAATAACATATTCGCAGAAACATGTGAATTAGCTAAACAGAATTCAGCACAGTCATCTGCTAAGAACAAAGTGTACTTTGATCGCTCAGCTAAACAAAGAACATTTTCCGTCCATGACGAGGTGTTGGTACTTCTGCCATCAGAGTCCAACAAACTTTTGATGCAATGGTTAGGCCCCTACACTGTACAACAGTGCATGCATCCAGATTACAAAATCTTGGTCAAGGGTAAACACAAAATCTTTCATGCGAACATGTTGAAACGATACTTTCGGCGTGCTAACATCGCTGTAGTGCAGGATGATGATCAGGAATTACCTACTGTTGTTTGTCAAGGTTCAGCTGTTAGTTGGAGTGAGTTGATTCCACACCATTTTTTTGAAACGGCTCAGAGTGACAGAGGTCAGTTTCAGGATAGGGATTATATCTCAGAAACATGCTGATACTACTTTGTTATCTAAGATTGAACATACCGTTTTAGGTTCGGTAGGCATTGTACAAGATGATGATGATGTAGGTCCTGTACCAACCTTACCTTTGGCATCATCAATGACAGATGAAAATATCACTTTTGTCTCTTTTGACCCACTGTTGTCCAAATCTGATCATGAAAGCATCTTTTCGGTTTGAGTGAGTTTCCGAATATTCTCACTGCAAAACCTGGTTCCTTTTCTGGTGATGTCTTGCTTGATATTCATTTGACATCAGATATTCCGGTGCGTCGTAAGGCATACGAGTTACCTTTTGCTTCTCAACAGGATCTCAGAACGTTCTTGCTGATTTGTTGTCACGTTCTGATGTTGATCAATACCTACCCTGAGTTCTATTTTGTAATAGTGAGGTAAAAAGAAACCTCGGTCGGTATCTTTTTTTTTTGAAGGAGGGGGTAATGTAGAGAACGGCAGTTGGGTAGAGAGAGGCATAGGCCTAGTGGTATGGAAGGAGTATGAAATAAACTTTATTATGATTGGATGAAATAGTATGATTGATCCAATCAATGACTAGCAGTGAGATGACGTGGTGTTTGAGCGGGAATGTTGTTAGTTTAGGCACTCCTATTCTGTGTTTTGAGGAGGGCAGTGGTGTAATTGTATTACGTAGCAGACACATTGTAGTGGACTTGTTCAACAAGGTTTTCTATCATGGCGGATTAGAAGCATGGTTTGATCGTCCGAACTGCATGTGGTTCTCTCGTATTGCTGCATGAAGCAGCCGCTGAGCTGGGGCTGTCAAGGAAGACAACCCAGATGTTGATGTTGATGCTAATGACGATGATGGAGTGAAGGCTGTTGCTGATGCACTGTATACCGACGTATGGTATGGTGACATCTTGTATGCTGATAATGGATGCTGATGCATGAGGTCGACTGGAAGACAGCGACTACAACTTGTTAATTTTCAGCCAAATCATCATGGTGTGAGTACCTATATATATTTAGAGAAAGTGTGATATACACATCGACACATGTGTGTATAACTTGGATTACAGTCTTGAAGGCTGGTATCACAGATAGTCGGTACTCTGGATTGAAGAAGTGTGATGGTGACATGTGTTGCCAATATTGATCAAGTGAAAGACGATTGACAGAGTGGACTTATGTGATTGACTATGCGGACTGGAGTGATATGAGTATTGTGCATTGTGTCATGGAAGGGGAGATTTCTAAAGTATAATTGAGTGACAGTGCGAAACGAACATTGGAATTATATTGACGTTGGAGGTGATGTTGGAGAAGGGGAGATTATATGTGTTAAACTGATGTGGGGTTGTAAGACAGACAACCGAAGTGTGTAATAGTGGTGATAGTTGGAGGTGAGGAGGTTAAACAATGTTTATAATTAATTTATTTGTGTAATTGTGACTTGGAATGAGTTGTGGTGAAGTGCGGTTGGTGTGAATAATTTTGTAAGTCAAGTGATTGGAAGTGATACGTTCTGACTCCTGGATAATAATTCATGTGCTTAAAGTTAGTTAATATTTAATAGAATAGGGAGAGCGTGGAAATCATATATAAAGGAGTGGTTTTGTTTTGTGAGTGATTGATGAGTGTCTGAGAGCAAAGTAAACAGAGAGAGCATGCACCATACAGAGTAAGTCAGACACACACACTCACTTCGCAAACACAATAGTTATTACATTTCTTTAGCTGTTTAATAATTCCACATATATAAGTATAATTTAAGAAAACCCATGCGTTACACACGTCTATACATGCAAGCTGGTGCAGAGAAAACAAATTGCCTAGATTAGGGTCGAAAAACGTTGCCGCTGATGGAAGGGACGGCGGGGAAGAATTCGAGCTGAGTGTAAAGGATGGGATGTGGGATTGTAACGGGAAGGTGCTCTCTCTCTCTCTCTCTCTCTCTCTCTCTCTCTCTCTCTCTCTCTCTCTCTCTCTCTCTCTCTCTCTCTCTCTCTCTCTCTCTCTCTCTCTCTTTTAGTGACTCATTTCCTCGCCTCTCGAGCTTTATCTAACCTTCACCTTCTTCTTCTTCTTCTTCTTCTTCTCACAGCAAGGATATGCTGTGCCTGTATCAGTTGGTTCTGTTGGTGCTGGAGCATGAAGATGAGGACATCACGGTGTTGAGGGTTCATGTTCACTCCTTGACATCTACACTGCAAGTGCCGAGGTCTCAGAAAATTACGGTATTTTTATGGCTCAAATCAGAAGTGATACAGAAGTGATTAGGCAGTGATCGAAACGTATTTCGAACTTGTTCGAGACGTCGTTAGGTAGTGCTATGTACGTGGAAAAATCCATTTGTCAGTGATAAGCCGCTAAACACACGCTATTTTCCGTGATTCCAACGCGGTACATGCGTCCAATGACCGTGCTCTGGCCGTGACTGAACGCTAAATTTTCGCGTCTTACCGCGTCTCCCAAAGTTTTAATCACTGCCGGAACACGGATTACCACGCGTGTTTCACGTGTGTTGCACGTCTTTACCGCGTGTTACCCGTGGTTGTGCGCGGGCTAAAATTTTGAGCAGTTCAAAACTTTTTGCCGCGTCCGATGCCGTTCAGATTTCTCCCCGCGTCCTGCCACGTCTATACCTCGACCGTAGCTCGTCTTAACATCGACATCAACGCGAACAACAACGTCCACTCCACAGGTAACAAATTTTGGACGCGCTTTGGCCGTGATTCAGCCGTAAAAGGCTGTGTGACCGGGGCTTTAGTTGTTATAGGCTGCATTGTTGAAGTTCCCATGATGCAGGCAATGTAAACTCAGTGTCTGGTATCCTATTTTGATCTTCAGAGTTTGGGGGATCTAGCTGTTCCAGTAGGCGTATATAGCTAGCGTTCAGGTAGTATCAAACTTCAGATGAGAGAGAGTATAAACCTAGGTCCAGTCCGTGCACGCACGTATTTTATCGCATAGACTTTAAAGATCCTTACGCTCATGTCCTAGACGGGTGAGTGATTGCCAGCTACTCAAATACACCTAGCAAACACTATGTCCTTTCTCCCACATCCACGGTGGTCGGTTGTCTGGGGTGGATGTGTCTAAGGTTGGAGGTTGGCGCTGCGGGCGGCTTGAGTTAGATCATAGATTAGACACATAACTAGTCTTTGGTTAGATCATAGACTAGACAAATAACTACAGTCTTTGGTTAGGTCATAGACTAGACACATAACTACAGTCTTTGGTTAGGTCACAGACTAGACACATAACTATAGTCTTTGGTTAGGTCATAGACTAGACACATAACTATAGTCTTTGGTTAGATCATAGACTGGGCACATAACTACAGTCTTTGGTTAGATCACAGACTAGACACATAACTACAGTCTTTGGTTAGATCACAGATTAGACACATAACTGCAGTCTTTGGTTAGATCACAGACTAGACACATAACTACAGTCTTTGGTTAGGTCATAGACTAGACACATAACTACAGTCTTTGTTTAGGTCATAGACTAGACACATAACTACAGTCTTTGGTTAGGTCATAGACTAGACACATAACTACAGTCTTTGGTTAGATCACAGACTGGGCACATAACTATAGTCTTTGGTTAGATCACAGATTAGACACATAACTACAGTCTTTGGTTAGGTCATAGACTAGACACATAACTAGTCTGTGGTTAGATCACAGATTAGACACATGACTACATTCTTTGGTTAGGTCACAGACTGGGCACATAACTACAGTCTTTGGTTAGATCACAGATTAGACACATAACTACAGTCTTTGGTTAGGTCATAGACTAGACACATAACTACAGTCTTTGGTTAGATCACAGATTAGACACATAACTACAGTCTTTGGTTAGGTCACAGACTGGGCACGTAACTACAGTCTTTGGTTAGATCACAGACTAGACACATAACTACAGTCTTTGGGTAGATCACAGATTAGACACATAACTAGTCTTTGGGTAGATCACAGATTAGACACATAACTACAGTCTTTGGGTAGATCACAGATTAGACACATAACTACAGTCTTTGGTTAGGTCATAGACTAGACACATAACTATAGTCTTTGGTTAGATCACAGACTGGGCACATAACTAGTCTTTGGTTAGATCACAGACTGGGCACATAACTATAGTCTTTGGTTAGATCACAGACTGGGCACATAACAATAGTCTTTGGTTAGATCACAGACTGGGCACATAACTACAGTCTTTGGTTAGATCACAGACTGGGCACATAACTATAGTCTTTGGTTAGATCACACACTGGGCACATAACTATAGTCTTTGGTTAGATCACAGACTGGGCACATAACTACAGTCTTTGGTTAGATCACAGACTGGGCACATAACTATAGTCTTTGGTTAGGTCATAGACTAGACACATAACTAAAGTCTTTGGTTAGGTCACAGACTGGGCACATAACTATAGTCTTTGGGTAGATCACAGACTGGGCACATAACTACAAACTTTGGTTAGATCACAGATTAGACACATAACTACAGTCTTTGGGTAGATCACAGATTAGAAACATAACTACAGTCTTTGGTTAGGTCATAGACTAGACACATAACTATAGTCTTTGGTTAGATCACAGACACTGGGCACATAACTAGTCTTTGGTTAGATCACAGATTGGGCACATAACTACAGTCTTTGGTTAGGTCACAGACTGGGCACATAACTACAGTTTTTGGTTAGATCACAGATTAGACACATAACTACAGTCTTTGGGTAGATCACAGACTGGGCACATAACTACAGTCTTTGGTTAGATCACAGATTAGACACATAACTACAGTCTTTGGTTAGATCACAGATTGGGCACATAACTACAGTCTTTGGTTTGGACACAGACTGGGCACATAACTACAGTCTTTGGTTAGATCACAGACTGGGCACATAACTATAGTCTTTGGGTAGATCACAGATTAGACACATAAAAAGTCTTTGGGTAGATCACAGACTGGGCACATAACTACAGTCTTTTGTTAGATCACAGATTAGACACATAACTACAGTCTTTGGTTAGATCACAGACTGGGCACATAACTACAGTCTTTGGTTAGATCACAGATTAGACACATAACTACAGTCTTTGGTTAGATCACAGATTAGACACATAACTACAGTCTTTGGTTAGATCACAGACTGGGCACATAACTACAGTCTTTGGGTAGATCACAGATTAGACACATAACTACAGTCTTTGGGTAGATCACAGATTAGACACATAACTACAGTCTTTGGTTAGATCACAGACTGGGCACATAACTACAGTCTTTGGTTAGATCACAGACTGGGCACATAACTACAGTCTTTGGTTAGATCACAGACTGGGCACATAACTACAGTCTCTGGGTAGATCACAGATTAGACACATAACTACAGTCTTTGGTTAGATCACAGACTGGGCACATAACTACAGTCTTTGGGTAGGTCACAGATTAGACACATAACTACAGTCTTTGGTTAGATCACAGATTAGACACATAACTACAGTCTTTGGTTAGATCACAGATTAGACACATAACTACAGTCTTTGGGTAGATCACAGATTAGACACATAACTACTGTCTTTGGGTAGATCACAGATTAGACACATAACTACAGTCTTTGGGTAGATCACAGACTAGACACATAACTACAGTCTTTGGGTAGATCACAGATTAGACACATAACTAGTCTTTGGGTAGATCACAGATTAGACACATAACTACAGTCTTTGGTTAGATCACAGACTGGGCACATAACTATAGTCTTTGGGTAGATCACAGATTAGACACATAACTACAGTCTTTGGGTAGATCACAGATTAGACACATAACTACAGTCTTTGGGTAGATCACAGATTAGACACATAACTACAGTCTTTGGGTTGATCACAGATTAGACACATAACTACAGTCTTTGGGTAGATCACAGACTGGGCACATAACTATAGTCTTTGGTTAGATCACAGATTAGACACATAACTACAGTCTTTGGGTAGATCACAGATTAGACACATAACTACAGTCTTTGGTTAGATCACAGACTGGGCACATAACTACAGTCTTTGGGTAGATCACAGATTAGACACATAACTACAGTCTTTGGGTAGATCACAGATTAGACACATAACTACAGTCTTTGGTTAGATCACAGACTGGGCACATAACTACAGTCTTTGAGTAGATCACAGATTAGACACATAACTACAGTCTTTGGTTAGATCACAGACTGGGCACATAACTACAGTCTTTGGGTAGATCACAGATTAGACACAAAACTACAGTCTTTGGGTAGATCACAGATTAGACACAAACTACAGTCTTTGGGTAGATCACAGATTAGACACAAAACTACAGTCTTTGGGTAGATTACAGATTAGACACATAACTACAGTCTTTGGTTAGATCACAGACTGGGCACATAACTCAGTCTTTGGGTAGATCACAGGCTAGGCACATAACTACAGAAATTCGAGAATGGACTGGCCTGACACTGAGCAAAGCCATGACGTTTGCTGAGAACACAGAAAGATGGAGTACGCTGGCTAAACGATCATCTGTGGTGCCCCAACGACCTTCGAGTTATGAGATAGGATAGGATAGGATAGGACAAAACTGTTTGCATTACCGTATATGCTGTGTATATTTCGTGATGCGGTTCTCTATTATCGTACCATCAGCATTTCAGTTGCCTGGTATTGGGTTATCGGTTAAGGCTAAAGCCCTATATGCTAGAATTTATTCGGTTTCTTCGTATCGCGGAAGGACGACATGTACAATTTAGTGTTTTTACTTGTTACTTTTTCTCATGCACATAACCGACATTTTACTCACAGATCCATCTTTGCCACTTTTTTGTGAATATGGTTTGAGTGATGATGGTGGTGATGATAATGATGATGATGATGATGATGATGATGATGATGATGATGATGATCATGATGATGATGATGATGATCATGATGATGATGATGATGATGATCATGAGGGGTGGCCTCGTGGCGCAGTGGATAAGTCGCCGGTTTCCTATGCCGAAGGTCGCGGGTTTGATTCCCGCAAGGGGCGAACGTATGTGACTTATGTACGAGACTATTGAGGTCACCAAGGGTTTTCTCCGGGCACTCCGGTTTCCTCCCTCCCTTCAATAATGGTACAGGACGCAGTCAGTATAAAAATTTCAAAAATAAAAATTCGATTTTTTTTCCGTCTTTTAATAGCGATTTTCCTGCCTTTACACCACTTGTTTGAGTGATGGATGTGTATTTGTTGTGTGTGAGGATGGATCAGACAAGTGAGCGTGTATGTTGGTATAGATCGCCGCGCTTTGAGCCTGATTGATTTGGGGAAAGGCGCGTATATAGCATCCTGTATTATTATTATTATTATTATTATTATTATTATTATTATTATTATTATTATTATTATTATTATTATTATTATGAAGAAGAAGAAGAAGAAGAAGAAGAAGAAGAAGAAGAAGAAGAAGAAGAAGGAGAAGAAGAAGAAGGAGAAGCAGATGATGGTGGTGATGATAATAATGATGATGATGAAGATGATGATGATGATGGTGTGGGCTCAGCTTGAATGTCAGGTGATAACATTGCAGCCTGTACAGCAGGCAGTGGTTCAAACCCAATTGATTGATTGATTTATTGTTGCTTTAGGTCCAGCGGACTCTTCCGAGCCAAATCAGGACCGGACAACCCCCGATCCGCATAAAAGATCCGTTGAAACAACCCCAGTGGGAAAATTGAATGCCCTCCACCGGCCAGTCACTTTACAATAAAGACATCCCACGCGAGGGACGGCTGAGGGTTGACCTCAACTACGCGAACACCCCGATTACAAAAACAAAATAGAATACAAACATCATTATAAATCATCAACAAAAAACATACATATAAAATGCCTATAGTGCGAAATAGTACATACATAGGAAGCCCTAGTGACCACCCGGCAGAAAGCGTCCAACACTCCCAAGCTGATCCAACAGACCTCATTAACGGCCTAAGGAAGAAGAAAAAAAAAAAGCAGTGCCGGCTACACAAATACAACGAGCACGCACTAGGTCCCTTTTCCCCATCTCCGGTCGCCCAGGATTGTTCTCAGTGGTGTGGGCGTCAGACTATGCACCCAAAGGCTGCTAGTGGGCGCCTGGGACGTCTGGAGTTAAATCCTGTATCGGCCAGCGCCTTGAGGGGCTCTTCAGCTGGTAAAGCGCTATATAAAAGTGATTAAATAATTAAATAAATGATTGGTGATGATGATGATGAGGAGGAGGAGGAGGAGGAGCTAGAAGGAGGAGGAAGATGAAGAGAAGGAGGAGGAGGAACAGGCGGAGGAGGACGGCAATGACGAACATGTCGTCACGTTTAGATATGCTACTGTTGCAGCTGGTGATCATAATGCGATCCCATAAGCGTGCAAACCACAGATCTGTTATTTGAGGCTTTATAATGCCGGGCTCTTGCAATCCGACAGATCCAACCCAATGGAACCCTGACTTTTACCACATAGCCACGCCGATAACCATCCTGGCATCCGACATCTTACTCTGTGGGAAGTGGTGCTAAATGCCATCATCATCATCCTCATCATATTCTTCTTCTTCTACAACTACTACTATTACTACTTCTTCTTCCACTAGTACTACCACTTCTACTTCTACAACTACTACTATTACTACTTCTTCTTCCACTAGTACTACCACTTCTACTTCTACAACTACTACTATTACTACTTCTTCTTCCACTAGTACTACCACTTCTTCTTCTACAACTACTACTATTACTACTTCTTCTTCCACTAGTACTACCACTTCTACTTCTACAACTACTACTATTACTACTTCTTCTTCCACTAGTACTACCACTTCTACTTCTACAACTACTACTATTACTACTTCTTCTTCCACTAGTACTACCACTTCTACTTCTACAACTACTACTATTACTACTTCTTCTTCCACTAGTACTACCACTTCTACTTCTTCTACCCCTGCTTCTCTGCCTCCTCTTCTTCTACGTCTTATTTTACTTTTTTTTAAAAACTTCCTCCTCCCTTTCCTTCTCCTCGCTCCTCTTCTTCATCACCCATGTCATCATCATCATCATCATCATCATCATCATCATCATCATCATCATCATCATCATCATCATCATCATCATCATCATCTTCTTCTTCTTCTTCTTCTTCTTCTTCTTCTTCTTCTTCTTCTTCCCCCTCCTCCTCCACTTCATCTGTTGTTTTCCTACTTCTCCCGCCCCCCCCCTCCCTCCCTCCCTCCCCTCCCTCCCTCTTTTTCTGCTCTTCTTCTTCCACTGTTCCTCCTCTAGTCCTCCTATTCTCAGCAGCTGCCGGCACCTGCTGCGATGGTGATGATGTCAACAATAGCACTGTGGCCGAGAAACACACCTATCCCGGGTGACGTGGTTCAGATCTCTCGGCCTGCACTAAGCAGCACTGAGGGACTCTCCAACACAGTTTAAACAGCTGCACCTCCGATACTACTTTCCGTGCAATTACAACGTTGAACAACGACTAACCCCTGTGTCCTTTCTCTATCTACCTGTCAATCTTTTTCTGTCTGTCTATTTCTCTCTTGCTCATTCTCTCTTTTTTCTGTTCTCTCTCTCTTTCTCTCTCTCTCTCTCTCTCTCTCTCTCTCTCTCTCTCTCTCTCTCTCTCTCTGTCTCTTTGTAGACAAACACGCACGTACACACGCACCCGCCTACCCAACACACACATATCCATAGACGACTGAAAAGGCATCCTATCTCGTTGTCTTATACACAAAGCTACATGTATACGCTCACGTACTTATACGTGATACAGGCCTGCACGAACACCAAACACTGTTCTCTCTCTACCTCTCTCTCTCTCTCTCTCTTTGTCCTTCGCACTCTCTCTTTCGCGTGAACACACACACGCACACTCATACATACACGCACGTAGGCTTACACACGCACTCAAGCATGCATAATGCAAATACCCGTTAATGCTATTTTATTTATTGGTTATTTATTTATTCTTCTTGTTCCTTCTCCAAACCCTCTTCTTTGTCCTCTTCATTCGTCCTTCTTCGTCTTCTTAGCAGAAGATGTACTCCGATCGTCTTTGTTTTCACAGGCTCTCCTTTCCTTTTGTTTTCAGAACATTTACTATACAACCCCACCTCACCCTGCCCCAACAAAGCCTGTTTCCCCCCCCCCCCCCCTAAATGATGGTCTGTGTGTTCTTCTTGTTCTTCTTACAACCCATCCCTTAACGAATTCCCTGTTAAGGTCAAGGCCTCCATTTAGTATCACATCGAGAAGTTGGTGTTTTTTTTTCTTTATTTTTACGTTCTTGCCCAACCGTTTCCCCAGAATTGCTTACTCTCACAACACAGATTAGGTGAGGAACGGGTGGTCTCCCTTCCCTTTTGTTTTTGCGATGTCTTGAAAGGCGTTTTGACTGCGGAGTGTCTGTGGCTAAGCATACAATACAATACAATACAATACAATACAATACAAAACAAAATTTGAACGATCCACTGAATTGGGCAAACTTCCTTCTGTGGTGGTGACAACAATCAATCTAGGTAAGTCACAGCGAGTAGAGTTATTGCTGCTGCTGCTGCTGCTTATAGGCCTATCAATATATAGTTTATAATTAGTCCAGCATAGAAGAAACATTTCGCGGTTTGCTTACCAACGCCGCTCGTCGAAGAATGACGTACCACACAGGATGTGGGCCTGTTCCGCATTTTTTGTGTTTTGTTTGTTTGTGTCTACGGTGTGAAAAGTGCCCTGTGCTGAAAGAGTTACGTACAGTGTGTTATAGTACTACCATTAACAATAGCGCCACGTCAATGACCCGTTAACGTCTTTATGTGCGCATATTATCAACAGCTCCTTTGACAGGGGTGACGGGGTTCTTCCATTCATCGTTGAGGAGACACGAAGGAAATGCAATCTCTTCAACAAAGATTTTTAACACAAAAGTGCACTCCTGTGAGAACAACCTCCACAGGTCTCCAATATTCAGCGCGATAAACCAGTTCTTCGAGGGTAATAATGAGATATGCCGAAACAACGGTTTATTTGTCTTGATAACGTTGCCTTCACGCGAGTACGGCGAGCTGGTATAAAGTTGCTAGAATTCATTGTTGGTTGGTTGGTTGGTTTGTCTTTGCTACCAGCGAAATGAGCGACAATCTTGCGGGCGATACACGCACTAAGCTTACAACTACACTAGTTAGAATTAGAAACATCAGTGGTTGTAATGAAGGACAGCTCATTCTTGAAAAACTAAATTTAATGGTCATCATCTCATTTAAACTTATAAATTTAAATCTGGATGGAATATAGTTGGATTGCCGATGGAGGCAAAATTACTGAACACTCTTGCTAAGAGTTTGCATACATTATAAAATCTCTCTCTCTCTCTCTCTCTCTCTCTCTCTCTCTCTCTCTCTCTCTCTCTCTCTCTCTCTCTCTCTGATCCTCCTCTCTCTCTCTCTCTCTCTCTATCTCTCGCTCTCTCTCTCTCTCTCTCTCTCTCTCTCTCTCTCTCTCTCTCTCTTATGTCTATACCTGTACAAGGCTTTCAAATTGAGAGACATAGTACTTTCATAAATGAAGTCGATACAGTTTTTGCTGTTTGATGTAATTTTTGGATTGCCATTGTAACTGTTCACATAGTCCTTCCTAAGGGGGTGTGGCCTATTGGAAATATACAAATCAAATCAAATCAAATCAAATCTCTTCCCTCCCCCCCCCCCAGCCCTCATTCTCTCTCTCTCTCTCTCTTTGTTTCTCCCCCTCCTTCACATCAGGACAGCATTAGGCATACTCTATACCTAGCTACCTAACGCAAAAAGGCAAATAATCACGAAAAGGATAGTCACACAGCGTAGAAGAGGCTACCAAGGCATACGCCCTACGCTGTATGGTTTATGCTTCAGCTCGGATATTATGCATGCTGGGATAGTAGACCTATCTAGGCCTACTATCTAACTCCACCATCTACCTCGCAAGGACTAACGCGTGAACATTGCTGGTACGCAACGCGGAGGCAAGGCCTGGAACTAGATGAGATAATGCTGTGACATCAAAACAATTAGGAGGGGCAGAGTCTGTTCACAAACACTGATTTGGTGGGATCTGTCAGAGGCTTGAATTCTCAATGATAGCAAGGGGGTAGATTGTTGAGTGCATTAAGTACAAGAACAACACCAGCTACAGCAGAAGCAAAGCAAACAACAGCAGCAGCAATGGAATCAGCAGCAGAAAAGGAATCAACATCATAATTATCATCATCAGCAGCAGCAGCAGCTATAACAACAGAACAAGATGAAGAAGGAAAGGACAAAACAGTCAGCGATGTGAGCTCTGCATAACAATGGGTTTAAATGAGAAATGCATTATGTTAACAACAGCGACGATGATGATGACGACGACGACAATAAGAACAGAAGCGGCAGCAGCAACTTACAGCAATAAACATGATTTTATGACACACTCAACAATATGTGTACGGTTTTGTTGCCTCGGAAATAGCGATAAAGTAAATCATGAATATAGCGATAAAGTAAATCATGGATATAGCGATAAAGTAAATCATGGAAATAGCGATAAAGTAAATCATGAATATAGCGATACAGTAAATCATGGATTTAGCGATAAAGTAAATCATGGATATAGCGATAAAGTAAATCATGGATATCACGATAAAGTAAATCATGGAAATAGCATGAATATAGCGATAAAGTAAATCATGAATATAGCGATACAGTAAATCATGGATATAGCGATAATGTAAAACGTAAATATGGATAGTTTGCTAAACATCTACCGCAGCAGCAATAGCAACATCATCATCAGCAACAAACTTCACAAAAAAAGAACTGTAGCGGCTTGTGTTATCCAAGAGAATTGCAAGACAAAATGCAGAGTAGGCAAGTTTTGACAAGATGTTGACATTAAAAAACAACATCGTCCAAATTACATTACATTACATGATTATTGCTTTATGTCCAGCGGACTCTTCCGAGCCAAATCAGGACCGGACATCCCCTGATCCACATAAAAGATCTGCCGAAACAACCCCTAGTGGTAAAACTGAAGGCACTCCACCAGCCGGTCCCTTTACAATAAAGACATCCCACGCAGGGGACGCTGAGGCTATACTTTAATTTATCGAACCCCCGTTTACAAAAACAAAATGGAATACATATACAAACATTATTATAAATTATCAACAAAACACATACATATAAAATGCCTACATTGCTCAATAATAACGTCATAGGAAGCCCCAGTGACCACCTGGCAGAAAGTGTGCAATATTCACAAGCTGATCAAACAGACCTCACACACAAATAAGGAGTATTGTCTCGGAAGAGTTTTCAAGAAAAAAGGTAGGTGACTGGTCTAGCGAAGAAGAAGATAGTATAGTAGATTGATAGAACAGAGTAGGAATGAGAAAGAACAAATGAGAAAGACAGCGACAGTGGGAATTTAAAGCACAAAATTTCCAGAAAGTGGGGATACTATTTATACAGGAACCCCCGGCATTCCAACGGGGGAACATCGTCCAAATAACAACAAATAAACTCCAGGAACAAGGCTCGGTATCCGCATGTTCTTTTGTTGTCTGGAAAAGGGAGATAAAGCACAGAAAATGCAGGTTACATCAACGGTCTTTGGAAACCTGAAACTGGGTTGGAAGAAAATGGGGTTATTCAGCGTTGCGATCAATCCATTCTTTTGTCTCGCTTGGAAAAAAATTTTGGTTAAAAAACTCACAATATCCATGCTTTATTCTGACAGCAGCACGTAAAAAAACAAAACAACAACAACAACAACAACAACAACAATAATAATAATAATAATAATAATAATAATAATAATAATAATAAACAATAATAATATAATAATAATAATAATAATAATAATAATAATAATAATAATTAATATAATAATAATAATAATAATAATAATAATAATAATAATAACAATAATAATAATAACAATAATAATAATAATAACAATAATAATAATAATAATAATAATAATAATAATAATAATAATAATAATAATAATAACAATAACAATAATAATAATAATAATAATAATAATAATAATAATAATAATAATAATAATACCCTATCCTACTCCAAACACCAAAGACTCACTCTTCACACCGCGTGGTTGACTCAGAAATATTTCCCCTGTTTTAACGGTACATCAGTACCACAGCGGTGTCACCTTTATGGTACTGATGTACCGTTAAAACAGGGGAAATCACTCCCTGTCAGAATGGAAACGGAAAATTCAAACTTTAGCCGTTGGTTTGAGCAACGAAAGCCCGCTTTATTATTAATGTAATAACAATGACAATTTTATATTTACGGTAAACCCGTTTTGGCTAAAAGTAAAAACAACACCTTGGAATTGTCGTCTTTAAAATCCTAGAAGCAGAACCGTATTTTCCTAGAAGCAGAACCGTATTTACCTAACACCACTAACATGACATTGTATTCAATGCAGTATTAGCTAGTTATTATTCCAGGTCTAGTAGCCTATTCCATTACATTACATAATTGTGCTTTAGGTCCAGCGGACTCTTCCGAGCCAAATCAGGACCGGACAACCCCCAATCCGCATAAAAAATTGCTACTAGTGGGAAAACTGAATGTAAGCCAGTCACTTAACAATAAAGACATCCCACGCAGGGATGGCTGAGGCTTCACCCCAACTTATCGAATCCCCGTTTACAAAAACAAAATAGAATCGCATCATTATAAATTATCAACAAAACACATACATATTTGCCTACATTGCTAAATAATAACATCATAGGAAGCCCCGTGACCACTGCAGAAAGCGTCCAATATTCCAAGCTGATCCAACAGACCTCATACACAAATAAAGTCTTGTCCGGAAGAGTTTTCAGTATGGGCAGCGAAGAAGACGATAGTATAGCAGATTGATAGAACAGCATGAGGAGCAAATGGGACACCACAGTGTGTTTAAAGCACTAAATTTCCAGAATGGGGGATCTATTTAGACTGAAACCCCGGCACCAACGGGGGTAGTAGCCTATTCAGTATCGTAGTGTCAAGTAGCTCTACAGAGTCGCTCTCTGTCCATACACTCGGGTGTTCCAGTCTTGGGCACATTTGAAGTCCTTCTCAATTACTATGAATGGTAGTGATAAAGTTGTGCATTTTAGCTAATTACATTAATTTTTTTGTAAAGCTGTTGGTTTTTTAATTTCTTTTGAGACCCATTAATAACGTTCACTCAACCAGAAAATGCTGGGACGCGTTTGGCAAGAATTTGACTATCGGCTTGATGTGTGTCGTGTGACCAATGGTGCTCATATTGAACATCTTTAAACATTCCATGTAAAATTGAGATTACAAGCTTTCCGAATTTACCATGCGTTTTTATATCCTTAATAGTTTCGGAAGTATTCAACGTCAAAATGTGCCCAAGACTTTTGGAACACCCTGTATTGGGCCACTAGAGTTGTAAGATGGAGTAAGGCTACACATACAGGCGCCGTATCGCGATGTGTCGCTAGTATAATACGTACATAGACTGCACCTCTACTCCGCTCACACAGAGAACCCACTATGCAATTTTTGTTAATGCGACAACAGCAGACGGTATTTTGCCGATTGTCACGACAAATAAACAAAACTCATCGAGACCCCGGCACTGTTTGTTACACTCTATATAAGATTCTAGTTTCCTATCCTATCCTATCCCGTACCTCGGAGGTCGTATGGGCACCACAGATGTCGTTTAACCAGCGTACTCCATCTTTCCCTGTCCTCAGCAACCCTGATGGTTTCGCTCAGTTTCAAACCAGTCCATTCTCGAATGTTGTCCTGCCACCTCTTTTTCGGTCTCCCTCTTCTTCTATCCCCTTGCACTGTGCCTTGCAGGATGGTCTTTGCAAGACCTGATGATCTGGTGACGTGGCCATACCATCGGAGTTTCCGTTTCTTCACCACTGTGTGAGGTCATCGTGTTGTCAATGACTTGTGTGATGGTCTTCGTCGTTGGTGATGTGCTGGGTATGGAAATGCCCAGAAGTCTTCTGTAGCACCTCATCTCATGTTTTGTATTCTTCGTTGGAGTTCTGCTGTGAGGGTCTGTTTTGCAAGCATATATGAAGATGGAGATGACAAGGGAGCGCAGCAGCTTACCTTGGAATGTAGACTGATGGTCCTGTCTTTCCACACTGCCTTCACCTCGCCAGGGCAGCAGTTTGTGCGATCCTGGAGAGGACTTTCTGTCGGGACCCATTGTCTGATACAATGCTCCTAAATATTGAAGCTATGCATGTGTTGAGGGATTGGCTTGGACTTTGATGTGTTGATGCCATTGGTGTTGTTGGTCTCATTTTGGTCTTCTCTGCACTTATTTCCATTCAATAGGCTCTGAAGGTGGTGTACCAGCTGTTCAAGTTCTTGTTCCTCTCCAGCCAATCCATCAATGTCATCCGAAAAACGAAGGTTGGAGATTGCTCTTCCACTATGCTGGCTGTGCCTTCGTGATCTGCAAGGGCATCTGACATGATGCGCTCTAGGAAGATGTTGAAGTGTTTTGGAGAGAGTAGGATTTTTGACGCACACCGATTGTTGTTCTGAACCAGTTTCCGATGGCGCTGTTGTGGAGGACGGCACTGGTAGCTTTGGTATACAGGCTTTTGATGACTTCAATAATTTTAGGGCTGATGTTGTACACTCTCATGGTTGCCCACAGGGCAGGGCGGAGTATGAACAGATTTTTAAAGATTAATCTGCGAGAAATACCTACAGCACCAACATCTATTAATGTGTTCGTAGACTCAAAAAGGCGTTTGAGTGGTTTGACCAAGTATGGCATGCAGCTCTGTGGGCAACCATTAGAGTGTAAACATCAGTCCTAAAATTATAAGATTCTAGTTTATGACTTTCAAAAGCATGCGTATAAACCACGTCTGTATTAAGCTTACTATTATACATGTATATAGACAGACTGAGATTCTACAGTCTCCGCTCGCATTCCGATACAGGCTGTGAGCCAGGTTACTGTCAAAAAAAATGAGTGGAGAAACGGAACCCATCTTTACCCAGTCTGAGATGCAGCATCTGCAAGTTGTCTGCTGCCTACCTGACCCGTACATGCCAGATTGAGCAATCCGAAGTGGCAGTGTCACTTTATAAAGCCAAGAGAAAGCTTGAAGAGCTCTGTAGCGTTCTGCACTTCACTCTATACCTCTTAGTATGACAGTGTAAACATTAAATTATTCTGCCGTGCGAGGACAAAAACAAAGTAAGGCAGTCCACTGCGTAAAAAGTCACGTTTTTACTTTGTTGTGTTTTTGGTGTAGTAGTAGTTGCGTAGTAGTAGTAGTAATTGTTGTGTCGTAGTGTAGTAGTAGTAGTGGTAGTTGTTTATGTAGTAGTAGTAGTTGTGTAGTTGTAGTAGTAGTAACTTAGTTGTGTAGTAATAATGGTAGTTGTATAGTAGTAGTAGTAGTTGTTGCGTGGAAGTATTAGTTGTATATTACAAGTAGTAGATGTTGTGTAGTAGTAGTAGTTGTATAGTAAAAAAAAAAACTTTTGAAAACGCCCAAGCGTCGGCTTAAAACAATTGGCGAGCGGTCTTTTAGTTTTCAAGCACCCAAGGTTTGGAATGCGCTGCCTGCCGGTTTAAGACAGTGTACAGACCTTGTTTCCTTCAAGAGCTGCTTAAAAACGCACTTGTTCCGCAAGGCGTTTTATGTGTAAATAGTATGAACAGTAATAATACTTTCTCAATGATGCTGGACATGATGTAGTGCGAATGTTTGTGATGAAGCGTACGAGCGATGTGTGTAAGCCATGAGTTGTTATTCTAATTAAAATGCGTTGTTTAAATGCAATTATTTATTATTATTATTATTATTTTTTATTATTATTATTATTATTATTATTATTATTATTATATTATTATTATTATAGTAGTAGTAGTAGTTGTTGTATAGTAGTATAATAGTAGTAGATTGTTGATGATGTTGTATAGTAGTAGTAGTTGTTGTTGTGTAGAGAGTAGTGTAGATCGTGAAGACCCTGCGATTTCAATGTATGCGTTGCTCCACCAGACGATGATCCCAGTTCATTGTGGTCGTGAGCCCTGCCCGAGTTGTGTAGAATAAAAAAGCCACATGAAACGTTTAAGATTGCTCCGCACAACTATTTTTGCTTCTGGGCAACCTTTTGCCAGAAGCGAGCGCTTTTTAAATGGCGCAGCACATGACTACACAACAGCCAATCAAAGTGAAGTTGGCTGAAAGAGAAAGTTACGTCAATCGAACTGACGACACAACAATACTAAAATATAAATACTAATTCATTCCGATTGCTATCAATAATATTATTCCGTCAAATAAAAAGTACGCAGATCTTACCAGACTGTAAATTAAAAAAAGTCCTCCCTTGCTATTTCATCGTTGGACACATCGCCATTCGCAAATGGAAAGCCCAATCCTCTGGCCGCCACTTTTTTTATTACAACAACAGTGGACGGAGAAT